>JARBER010157284.1:0-10604 GCA_030265075.1 Balanus glandula
GTCCTGATGACGTCATAGCCGGGACGCTCCGCCCTCCGAGCCTGTCCTATGCGCCACTGAGCGGTGACACCCCCCTGCTGTCTCCTATGGGATTAGACATGGCAATGGTCGGTGAAGAGAAGCGAATCTTTGACGGGGGTGCCGTCAAACGTGTGAGGTTTGATAATGCGGTGCACCATGAGCCAGCAGGCGTCTCTCTGTGCATGGTTACATTGCTGCCTCTCTTTCCGGTCGTCTCTTTCCGGTTGGTGCGAGTCACACTAACAAGCTTCGAGGTGTGACCGGAAAGCGAGGCTGGGAGAGAAAATAGCAGTTTAGATTACAAAGGTTGAGGGAGGGAAGCCCAACCGGAATATAAGTCGCGAAGTTTCATATCACGAAGGAACAGCGTGAGCCCATGTGTACAAGCCATATCTTGCGATACAGAATCTCACAGACATAGCTTCTGGTCGAACAAGTGCACTTATCTGAACTGCATCTTTCAGATGAGACTGGCCGACTTTGTTCGCTGGCAACAGGCTGACCAATGTGCGGTTCGGACGGGAGTTTTCTCCGGATGAACGCTTGTTTTGTAGTGCGCTTAGTGATGGCAGCAGAGCCGAGTACAGTGTTCACACGTGCCATTCGGTGTAACACAGCTGTCGTCTTCGAAACCATGCATCGTCTTGACTTTCGCTTTGCCTACACATGTAATGCTGGACATCACGGCCAAAGTTGTTTCCCTGGGTACTAGTTTCTACGAGGGGCTTGCGGTGCCACTTCGCTTGTATATCAGTTATAGTTGTCTCAATTTGCTTTTTGGCGCGTCATGCAAAGTTTTGGAAGTGCAGTATGCATTCGGTTGTTTTTTTTCTTTGTTTTTGTAATGTTTGGTTTCACCCTCATTATTTTCGTTTTGGGACGGTACCTACTCGCGATTAAAACATAAAAGAAATTCGGAAAAATCGATAGCAGACAGGACTTCATGGTTTTCACCGATGTGATAATGTATTATTTTATTTTTATTTTGCTTCATTTGTATTAAAGTCCCTCTCGCAATACCCTTGTATTAAGATAGTAGTACCAAGATCGATCCAACAGTCTAACAAAAAAAAGCAAACTAGACTACCCTAGTAACACAAAGGTAACACATATTGGGAGACACGGATGGATGTTTCCAGAAATGATTCTGCGTCAGCCGACAGGTCATTTTGGAATATCAGAGGCTCAAAACATGCAGGAAATATATGAGCAATAGCAGAAGCTGCAAAATATGATCAAAATGTATGTCCATATGCAGGTCTTTGTATGCATGGGTGCCTTCCAGCTTGTTGCTCTCGATCACGCAGTGTCTCCGTGGACGAGTTTCCTCTCCTCAGTGTCCGTGCTGTATATAAGAAGCTAACGGTACATTGCCAGAGATGTTCACCACATGCTCTCGGTGATCTTGTTTTCTGATACTAGACATCAGTCTGAATTAGACGGGAGCGTTTTGATCACTTGTTTATTGAAGAGCTGTTAACAGAACATTTTTTCCAGTGTTTTCGGTTACTAAGCTCACTGGCTCTGTGAGTGAAAGTAGTTAAAAACCTGCCACGCTACATTGCTTCAGATTGCCGGATGTTGAAGATAGAGTTTTGCCGAGTTTTTCATAGGACTGTATCATAATATAGTGACAAGGCAGTTTTCTAGAGTTGGCGTGACATCAACTGAGTGGTATTTTATTTCAAAGCAACGTCTTGGTCAACGAAGCGAATGTCAGCGGCTTATCATTTTATTGTGTGGTTTCATGTTATGCGTAGGTAATAGGAAGTTGCATTACATATATAGCAGGATCCTGTTATTTAGCACAGTAAAGCGGCGCAAAATTTTTACCTGATTTCCTGAAAAAATATTAGCGGGGAGCCCTGTATGCACTTTGTAGGTTGTTTACGGGATTGCGTGAAGAAATAAGCGTCGAGCGCTCTAGGTACGTTGTTAAAATGGAATAAACTTAAAATGATACAAATTCAATTCAGCGTAGTGGATTGCTACCGATATAAAGACGCATTCAACGCAAAGCTGCGTGAAAACGTTGGTGATAGGTCTCTGCCATACCCTTCATTGAAACAATTACACATTTTCTAAATTAGTTAAAATATAAGTAAATGTGTATTGTCACACCTGTCTAGCGTGGGATGGGAGGCCTTTTGCCCCTGTTGCCCTCCCATGGATCCACCAGTGCAGTGTCGAGGCGTGTCAGGACGGCGCCTACAATTGTGTGTCGTGACGGCAACTCAGTAGGTCTGTGAGGAGAACACCTCCAAAGATGTGTCGGGAGGGCGCTTTCAAGTGAAATATCAGGAGGGCGCCTCAAAAGGTGTGTCGGGACGGCGCCTGCAGAGGTGTATCGGGACGAAGGCGCCGACCCTGAACCCCCCCCCCCCCTCCCTCATAAATACACCTCTGGTGAATGCTGCCTGTCGTGCTATCCTTGTGGTCAGCGGGCTCGGCCCTGTTTTCTGGGTCTGCGCAGTTGTCTGAGTGAGATCGGCGAGACCTCTAGGTCAGTACTGGACACTCAACAGCGGGTGGCAGGCCTCACCACCACCAGATCACGGTCCAGTTGGCATCGGACCCTGCACTGCGCACTGACTTCTGTCCCGATCTGACCGGGCCGGCACTGTTCTCGGTGTTGTCCGGACACGGTTTGGGCAGCCGGGAGCTGACTGGCTGAGTTGAAAGGCGCCGCTTCTCTCCGCCAGTCGGAGGACGCCAGCCGCACAGCCGCGAGCCGCACACAGGAGCCGACTCGGGACTCGGATCTGCTGAGTCTGTCGACGGTATCGTCTGTGGTTCACCTCCACTTGTGACAACTCCATCTGGTCTAAGACAACTCCGTCTATTACGGCTCCATCTGATTTCCATTTGGTCTGAGGCGGCTCCATCTTCGTCTGTGGCACTGTTACGGTACTCTGCATGTCCTGCTCTTTCTGGCCCTGTCCGTCCGGCCGTGACCCCTGGCTGGCCGCAGGACCGGACCGGACTCCCGGTACCCGATGCAGAACTTCATAATTCAGATTGTCTAAGTGAACGTAGAGAGTGTCTGAGTGTATTTGTCGGAACGCAGCGAGTGTATGAGTGTTTGAGTGTGTCACGGTGTCAAACTGTCAGATTTATCTGACCGACCGGTCTGACTGTTTATTTTGCATCGACCGTTTCCTACTAATAAGCCGGAACCGGTCGATGTAAGATCATAGCTATGCCGTATTCTACCCCGTATAATGCATGGTATCTGTACCCAGAGCTATCGGCTGTCCCAGCTGTGGCCGGTGTAGTGACGCGGCCTTCCCTCTGCTGCAGGCGCCTCGAAGGACATCGGGACGGCGCTGACCCGGATCTGTCTGCGGCACCGCACTGTGGAGGTGCGGGTCCGCGAGTGCACCAGGTGAGAGTCGTGAGACGGAGCACTGTGGAGGTGCGGGTCAGGAAGTGCACCAGGTAAGAGAGACCCTATGAGCACCGCCGGGAAAATATCGCCGCCAGCCGGGAGCTGCCGTGCGCGGTTGTGAGGATGCGGCAGTGTGACACAATTAGGTAGCCGAGTGTTCTTCTCGGTTAGTTCAGCGTTTTACCGTTTGTATCTACCATGTGTGGCCCGGAGCACTCTACTGGACTCGCTGATTACATCTGTCATATCTGGCCTACAGCACTCAACTGGACTCTCTGTTTACATCTGACTGTCATATATGGCCTGCAGTATAATGCTGCACTTTTTGTACATCTGACTGTCATATCTGGCGGCAGTGTATTTACATCTGACTGTCATATCTGGCCGACAGCACACTGCTGGACTCTCTGATTGTGCCGCTGCAGGAGAAAATGGAGGACTGGCGGAAATACACGGCTCACCTGGAGAGGGAACACGCCAAAGGTCAGTTCGTCGGCCGGGAAACAGCCGGTGACCCTGACATTTAATTATTGTGGGGACCGCACACACGCACACACGCACACACGCGCACGCACGCACGCACGCACACACGCACGCACGCACGCACGCACGCACGCACGCACACACGCACGCACGCACACACGCACACACGCACACACGCACACACGCACACACGCACGAACGCACGCACGCACGCACGCACGCACGCAGACTACGTGGATATGATCGATATGTGAATTAGACATGCGGAATTCTGGTCCCAGCGCTGTGACTAGAACTGGTCACGTCCGTTACTGAAGCTGTGACTGGCCAGGCCTGCGCCATAGAGTTAGCATTGCAGTGCCGTGACTGAAGCTGTGACTCACCAGCTCAGCTCGTTGCCGTGACTAGGCTGTGACCAATGATTTCGGATTTTTTGCACCTCTAATGTGAATATGTATATATTGACGCTGATTGCAGGTGTACTGAATATTTGTGCTGGCTGGGGCTTTCTAGAAACTAATGCTGTTTATATCAGGGAAATTATTTCATCGGTCATAGGGAATTGATGCAGGGCCTAACGCTATATGAGCACGTCGCGTCGATGCGCCCACAGCTCCTAATTACCTTTACTTCAGAGGCTTTTGATTCATTAACTGTTGGAGCATCGCTCTTTATGGTCGTCATGAATCACCACCGCACAGTGGGCGTGGCAACACTTCGGTACTGCACTGACTGTTCATTACACAGCACTGGAGGCAGCGTCACTGCGGCGTGTATTGCGGATGACTGTGACTGTGGTGTATACGGCAGTGTGACTGTGACTGCAGTGTTTACGGCAGTGTGACTGTTGATGTGGTGTCGGGTTGCGCCACGCCCTGAGAGAGCCGCCCCGTCGTCACTCAGATAGAGTCGCTATCACGGCAGGTGACGGCTTTGCAGTCATGCAGACACTTGTGTCGAGGTTGTTACTACGTGTGGTTATCTGAATGCAAAGTTCGTCACCGCTTCGGTTCGTGCCAAGCTTCGGTTCGGTCCCTCAGAAGGTATCGCCGGAGATTCGGAACCTCAGCTTGGCGGGGCGCGGTTCACAATAGTGTTTGGAACTTTTCCCCGTGGCTCCGCCCAAGAAAAGTTTTGAACAGTCCCGGGAGCAGTTTGGAGCAGTCCAGAGCAGTGTGGCGGAAACCGGGCAACGGTCAAAGTAGTTTAGAGGAGGCATCAGCTGGCTGCTTGAAAGGCTGAGTAGGTAATGCTCAGCCCTCCAACTTCCAAGCAACTATTGCTGCTAATGATGACGCTGTCCATGTCTATTGTCTAACCTGCATGGAAATGCCGACTCCTACCTGATGCTTTGCCAACAATTATGGTGTTGCTCAATGTAAACCTGGGACGTCATGAAGATCATGGGACTAATGCTACTGAACTCATGACACTGAGTATCTGTTAAAGGGACTCATTAATTTAATTACCAAATTTGATGTTATAGAGCAATCGCACCTAAATCTGGGTTTAGCCTGTTCTTTTTTCGTAATTTGTGCCGCCCGCACAGCAGCTCCCACTGCCCTCTTCAGCTGCTTCAGAGTCTGTGGGTTCTTTTGGTAGACAACGCCCTTCATGTGTCCCCACACATAGGTGCGCGTGCTTGTGTTTTATTAAATTTCCTTTCCCGACACTTTATGAATCACATGGCATAAAGATAGAGAGCATGAAACATGTGATATGCCTTAATTATCAATAACAATGCGATATGACAGAACGTACAGTCACCCGCAACAGTTTTATGCTCAGTCTCTCCCGTAAGTCTGCTAATTGGTGCTGTACTCAATCGCCGAATTCAAAACAACTAGCTACAGCTCATCCACGATCTATCGGTCAATACGATCTCGAGACGAAACGATTACGATCACGAAAAATAAGAACTTTTTTCAATTCCGCTGCATGCCACTCAGATGCATGCACCACCGGTTAGCCGTTAGCTCAGAACTTTTGCCGATCAAAACTTTTGCTGGTGACTACATAACTAGGAGCGGCTCCAAAACAGAAGCGGCTGGAGCGTGTGAGGAGCGGCGGCTGTGTTCTTCTGCCGGCGCTGGAGGTGACCGGCGCCGCTCGGTGTGGTGGGTCCCCCGGGTGTGTTGGAGCCGGGCACAGAGGGTCCGGCGCCGCTCGGTGTGGTGGGTCCCCCGGGTGTGTTGGAGCCGGGCACAGAGGGTCCGGCGGCGCGCTGTGTGGCGGACACCTCTGTAGGCGTGATGTCCCTGGCGCGGCGCCGACCTTGCATTGCGTGCTCACAGCTCAGTGGAGCTCTCCGAGCGGCCGGAGCTGGCGAGGGGGCGGCGATGGTCCGCTATAAACAACACCCTGATCTGCTGCCGGGCGGCAACACGCTGTACAGACACAGACACACAGACAACTCACGCACTGACATACTGTGTTGCCGGCCTTGTACATCTACACTCTACATCCACACAGCTGACGTGGACTGTTTGACCTTGTCATTGGCGTAACGCACAGCAGTTGCCCTGCAGGTTGCAGGCTGCCGAGTACCGCCCCCGGACGGATCCGTTTACTGCCGCCGTGCTGCTGCTAACGGCTAGTTTGCCCGGTTCTGTGTTGCCATTGGCTGCTGGCGCCGGCTGGAAACAGCCAGGCAGTGGCGTTTTTCGTTTGAAATCAGACGCACACTGGCACGGAGCGCCAATTGACGGTCGACCTCAGTGGTGTTCTGTTCATATCGATCTCAGGAGTAACTCTGGTTAAGACTTATTGTCATGGCTTATTGCTGGTAATACTATGCATTAAAAAAAAATATCCTTATGTTTGAGTGGACTGTGGTATCGGTGCCATATGATCGCATCAAGTCTTATTAAACCTCAAACCACCCCCGACCCGTGTGATCAGTGGATTATGTCGAGATACGTTTGCGCGATATAGCCTTCTTAGTTGGCGCGCCGAAAAACAGCAACCATATCCATCGGTTTTTGTAGGTAGTACTTTGTGCGGCAAAGCTGAATTCGCAGACTGAACTTAGCTTACTTGTTAATACTGGGACCTTTTTGGTCGGGTTAAACAGGCTTACACGATATTAACTGTTAGGAATCTTTATCAAATACACTGGTGCACGTTTAATCATTTTAAGTATCGCGATCATTATCTTAATACTGTGATATGTGATCTTGAAAACTATCATATGTGACAATATCGATCCTATAGTTGATCGTAAAGTGACCTGAGGAGTTGGCACGCCCTTAAACCCAAATAAACAAACTGGCAAAGTCCCGTGATTGATGGTTGTCTCATAGATGGCCCTGGTTCGTGATGCCTGGTGACCAGAGTTGGCCTGTTGTCCAGTGTATGGGACGGCAGGCGGGCCAGGCAGGCGGACCGGCAGGCGGATCGGCAGGCGGACCGGCAGGCGGACCGGCAGGCTGCATGCCTCTGTCTGTGATACCCCCGCCGCGGGTGGGGCGGGCCGCGCTGCGTGTCTGCGTGTCTGCGTGTGGCTGCTCGCCGCTGAGAAGTCGGATCGATCCCGGCCCGGCCGCAGACTGCCGCCAACAAAGGGGAGCGGCCGGCCCGCCTGGCTCTGACGACGCCGGAAGAGGCTCGCTGCCGGCCGCCTGTCCTGCCTGTCCCGCCTGTCCGCACCACCAACCAGCCGCCGGCCGGAAACGGCATCGGCGGGACCCCAGCGGACCCAGCGGAACCCCAGCGGAACCCCAGCGGAACCCCAGCGAACCCCAGCGAACCCCAGCGAACTCCAGCTAACCCCGGCGGAACCCCGGCGGAACCCAGGCAAACCACCGGTGGAACCCCGGCGGAAGAAGGGAGAAACTGCGGAACCCAGGGGTCTGAGGCTTGTCGTCTTGAAAAAAATACTGACCTAGGTGGACCTCGGCGAACCTCGGCGGACCCCCGGTGGACCCAGGCGGACCACAGCGGAACAAGGGACGGGACCGGCAGCCCTGGAACTCTTCGCACAGGGCAGCTACTGAGTACCCTCGTGGGGCACTGCGCAGGGCCTGATGGGCCCTCAGCCTATCCCGGCGGACCCCGGAACCACGCCGCCGTCAGCTCGCTGGTACCGCCCTGCAAAACATGTGTCTGCATGGGTGCCTCGAATACGCATCCACCAACTTGTCACAGGGCTGCCATTCGACCTCGGTCGCGATTGTGACGGCAAAAACAACAGCATCGCGGCCTGTTGAGGCTCGTTAGCGGTGCGATTGGCGACAAGTTGTTTTGGTGCGGGTCTTCTGTCGCCGGAAGGCCGCGTCTCTGTCGGCCCGGCGCGGTGGCGGTCCGTCGGCGGCCGCCGTGCCTAAAAACACTCCCGTCTGCCGAGACTCTGACGGGCTGGGTACATGCCTTCACTGCTCTGCCTGGGAAGCGGACGGTAATGAGGCGTGGAGGGGAGCAGAGCGGTGTGCCAGCGAAGTGACGAGCCGTGTCGGCGGCTCGAGACACGCTCGTCGGACGCGTGGGCGCCGAGCTGCGTCTGACGAGGCGTGCACACTTCGAGCTGTGATGGGGGCTGTTACGGTGGGTGGGAAACGTGACATGTGGAGCTGCGGGGCCGGCTGGCCGGTCTTCTACTCAGCTGTGTGCTGCCAGCGGCTCACAGCATCGCCGGCAGAACCCAGCGCGCTGGGCTGATCTGGGCTTGTCTGTCTGCTCTGCTCTGCTCTGCTCTGCTCTGCTCTGCTCTGCTCTGCTCTGCTCTGCTCTGCTCTGCTCTGCTCTGCTCTGTCTGATCCGTTGTGGTCTGCTGGTCTGCTCTGCTCTGGTATGGGCTGGGCTGGTCTGACCGGTCTTGTATTGAGCTGTACCGCCTGCCAGTTGGCCAGAGCAGCACCAACAGTACCCAGCGCGCTAGTCGGTCGACAGCCTGTAGTTTATCGACTTCACTGACGCGTTCGACAGAACACCGATGCATAAACCACGCTCTCCCGACAGCGCGGTGTCTGCTGTACCAATGAAGACAGTGTTTATGCGACTCTCTGAGGGTTATTTATGCACCTTGGTCTCGCAGGAGACATTTTCTGCACTGAGGAATAGTATGTTATATTGATTTCACCTTCTGTCTCATAGAACTGAAATCATTATGAGTTGGCAGACATCGTTTATTAAATCGTAGTGCTGGGCTGGCCAGTGGCCCGGGTGGGTCGCTCCTCTGGTGAGGCGCGGTGTATAATCTGCTGCATGTGGCGACCGGTGTCACGTCGGTGGCTCAGTTTAGTTATTTAGTGATGAGTTGTGTGAGAGCTGGCGCCGTGAATTATGCTCCCCATTTTTTCCGCCAATTATTCTTTATGTGTAAAATTTCAATATGTTCAGAACAATATACATACTTGTTGTTGATGCTAATAATTATCATCGAAAGGGAGAATCACGTTTATTGTTGTGATATATTTCATCGATTGGGAAGTTCACAAAGACAGCTGATTGGTTGTCTGGTCAGCATAGCATTAAATCCTGCTTTAGCTTTAAAGGCCAATCGATCTTTCCTTGCTTATCCCTACTAACCCTCGTCATCAACTGGGGTATTTCGCCATCCGCGACCCGCTGGGGAGGCAACAAGCAACCCCCTAAATCCTCAAAACCAAAGACCACAGCGAGACGAACAAGGCGGCAACCGAAATATTTTAAAAGCTTAGTTCCACAAAGGCTTAACATTAGGCTTTTGAAGTCCCAGGTCAGATCATGTTCAGGTCAAAGGTCAAAATTAAGATATTCTTTGCTCTGGGACCATATGCTCCCTGCAATGGTTTATATTGCGACAACCATCACACAATTGGTGCTCAGAGGCTTGATTTACATCCCTTGTAAGGAGAAGTGCAATTTTAAGCAAAAGGTCAAGCTCAGGTCAGTTCAAAAAAGGTCACTGTCAGCAAAAGATCTACGGATATCATGCTACTTATGTTTTATGGGTAATTTAATACCTTTAACTCGATAGCATCAACTATTTTTACAATTGAACATATATGGTCGAGGTCATGTCTAATAAAGTCAGATTTAAAATATATTGATTTAAATGAACAAGGCATGTTTCTACACCAGTTTTGTCTCGATAGCAAAAAAGGCCCACTGCCACTAATATAGTTCAGCCGTGTTGATTGCTGTGGTTTGCTGAGTCATGAGAGTTAGTTATAGATATCTTGCATAAACGTGCCTTTGTGATCATGCTGTACGTGTTTCACAGTAAATATCGTGTGTTTGTGTTGGTCGCGTTGCAGCTCATATCAGTCCGTGACCGTACGCTTGTGTTTCTGTGTTGCGGGTGTTTCAGAGCAAACACCATTTATGCTTGATGTCTGTGCTTCTCAGAGTTCTGATCGTGTGTCGATGCCGTGTTTCAGAGTACCGGCGTCACAGAACTGAGCTGAAAAAGCGGTCCAGTGAGGCGCTCAAGCAGCAGAAGAAGGCGCACAAGCTGAAGACGCCGGAGGCGCGCCGCACGCTGGACCTGCTGCTGTCCGACGTCCAGGACCGCTACCAGGTCAGTGGTGACGGTGGTTGCTGACCGGGCGAGAGGGGGAGGGGCAGTGCTGTCTGTCATCCTCCGTCCAGCGTCGATAGGAGTGAGTGCATTGATGCTCTCAGTATACTGCAGGGAGGGGGTGATGATGGGCGCTGCACTCAGGCGAGAAGGGGAGGACAGGGGATAATATCTGCACACTGGGGGGGGGGGGGGGGTGGTAGCGATGGATAC
>JARBER010157295.1:0-10602 GCA_030265075.1 Balanus glandula
ACGGGACCGGGATACGGGACCGGGATACGGGACCGGGATACGGGATCGGGATACGGGACCGGGATGTGGGACCGGGATACGGGACCGGGATACGGGACCGTGATTTTGACCGGGATACGGGATCGGATTACGGGGTACTATGATACGGATAACCGTAATACCACTGATACGGGGGAACGTGATACGGGAATACGTGATACGGGGAACCGTAATATAGAGGACCGTGATAGTGATACAGGGTACCGTGATACGGGGCTGTGATACGGGGATCGTGACACAGGGGACCGATATACGATGGATCAGTATATGGGGCCAGTATACGGGACCGGTATACGGGACCTGTATACGGCATACGGGACCGGTATACGGGACTAGTATATGGGACCGGTAAATTGGACCCAGAACGGAACGGGATGCCACTGATACTCCGTGATACGGAGATCCGTGATACCATGAGCCGTGATACGGAGAACCGTGATACGGGGGACCGTGATAGTTATGTAGGTTAAGGGGATAAGGAACCGGGATACGTGAACGAGATACGTGACCGGGATACGGGATCGGGATAAGGGCCGGGACACGGGACTAGTATGCGGGACCGGGATACGGGACTGGTATACGGGACGGGATACGGGAACAGGATACGGGAACAGGATACGGGAACGGGATGCGGGAACGGGATACGGAAACGGGATACGGGAACGGGATACGGGAACGGGATACGGGATCAAGATTCGGGAACAGAACACGGTTTAGGGACACGATGTATGTACGGGATGCTGAAATGAGGAAACAATGTGTGATCGCGCATGCATCGCGTAATACATCCTCTCTATGTTGATCCTCATTTCTATAAGTCTCTCGATATATTCTCATCCTTTCGAAATTCGGCATTATTTCATTAGGGTTAAGGGGATAAGGAACCGGGATACGTGAACGAGATACGGAACTGGGATACGGGATCGGGATAAGGGCCGGGATACGGGATTAGTATGCGGGACCGAGATACGGGACTGGGATACGGGGCCGGGATATGGGCCTGGTATACGGGACGGGATACGGGAGCAGGATACGGGAACGGGATACGGGAACGGAATGTGGGAACAGGATACGGGAACGGGATACGGGAACGGGATACGGGAACGGGAATGGGATACGGGAAAGGGATACGGGAACGGGATACGGGAACGGGATACGGGAACGGGATACGGGAACGGGATACGGGAACGTGATACGGGAACGGGATACGGGACACGATGTAGGTACGGGATGCTGGAATGAGGAAACAATGTGTGAATTGTGATCGCGCATGCATCGCACAATACAGCCTCTCTATGCTGACCTTCATTTCCATAAGTCTCGCGATATATTTTCATCCTTTCGAAATTCGGCATTATATTCACTTTTCCATCATCTTCTTCTTCCTAACCAAAATTCCTTTCTTCTGCTCTCAAGTGTCATAAAGCAGACCCGCAAACTTTGCTCCATTTTCCAGAGATTGAGATGGCGCCACTTACTGCTAGGTAACAGTGCCATCTATATCAAGATAAATAAACCTGTCAGATTCTTGGTGTAAGCTAGGAAAAGTAAAGCTACTATAGTAATTAAACCAGACATTCTGGTAGGTACACCAGAAAGTACTACTAAACTTCATTCCACCCTGCTATATTACCCTGCCTTGATTGCCCTGGTGAGTTGTTGTTATGTCTTCAACAATCTATTCCAATCGTTTGAGTGCTTTATTATTGAGATAGGTATACGTGTTTCAATCCTCGACAATTGTCTCATTTTACAGGAAGAATACAGTTGTCGTTTTCATAGTTTAAGTTCTGATTTCCTTTATCAATATTGTATTTGCAAGGCCCACCCAGGTAATGTCAATGATGGTGATGCAACATTAGTATATCGGTCCCGCTGAACTGAATCACTCGCATAAAGGAAAAAGACACATTATTTTTTTACCACCATATAATTGGAAAACAGATTTCACACTAATTCTACTCGTCTCATTTCCATGAAACGTCAATCAAAACTTCAGGAATCTTAGTACTTAGGGTCATAGTGATAGGTAGGGTAAAAACTTGATAGGGTGGGACAAAAGCGACAGTCCGTAATGGCGGATGGCTCACCTTTCCGCTGCAATATCTCCCATGCACGCAATCAAACGGCTTAAAGGTCACTATGGTTGTTTCATTACGCAATTCTGCACATGCCCTGCTGGGGTCCAATAAAAGCACGCTGCTCGGTTGAAACTAATTGTGTTTTTTCTGCAGCGCGTCTAATCAGCGGTCGGCAGCGCTGATCTTCGCTGATTATGGCGAACTTTGGGCGCCGTTTTTTTTCTAGCCCAGATAGAATGTCTCGCAATGTGACGTCTTGTCATTGGACTGGATTTTACATTTTTAGGTCCACATTTCCACACGGGGAGCTCGTGACGTCCGCTTTATAGTCAGTCACTGTGAAATTGAGGGCTTGCTCCTTCTTTTTGATTTTTCAAGTGGATCTTGATATTATCATTGACCTTTTGAGGTGTCAGTGTGTAGAGAAATGTTCAATGTATCTATTTATACTTTTGGTTTGTGAATTGCATGCTTGAATTTACTGCAATATTGCTTTAAAGTCGCGATTGTGCTTGAGGCGCCATAATCATCCGCCTTATCGTTGTTTTACCCTACCCGGACACCTGGGGAATCTCAGACTTTTCATGCTATCAGAATGTAGACGGTTCTGAGTTCTGACACATTGTTACCATTCTGATAACATGTCAAGTCAGAAAATAGAGCTGTCTGGTTTTGCAGCATCTTTCCCAATACTGTGTCTGTGACACCAGATAGCTATATTGTCGGACTTGACATGCTATCAGAATGTAAACAACAGGTCAGTATCGTCTACATTCTGATAACATCAAAAATCAGGCTCCCATATTTCCAGACATCAGCTTTTTGCCCTATTTTGCAATAATAACTTTACTATTCTGTGACCAACTGACACAGTCACAACATTTGTGCAGTTTGTAGCTTAAATGTGCAGCAATGTTAACATTGACAAGTCAGTTTTGTTGCACCACATAGTTTTGCTGTATCTAATATGTATTTGGAAAGCAGAAACTAAGCAAAATTGTATTTTGCTTTGTATTTTGCTCTGTATTTTGCTTTGTGTTTTGCTTTGTAATTTGCTTTGTATTTTGCTTTGTGTTTTGCTTTGTATTTTGCTTTATATTTTGCTTTACATTTTGCTTTGTATTTTGTATTGTATTGTATTGTATTGTACTGTAGTATGGTATTGTATCATGCTATTGCTGATTGTAGAATGCAGTTCTCTCAACATTGACATTGGCTGGTTGGTTTGAGCTCCAATATGACATCACTGGTCCTATAGAGTTAATTTTAGGGTGTTGGCTTACACCCAACATTCCCAATCCTAATACATTGGAAAATTGGGGTGAAATCTGATCTTGTTATATCTGGAATGACTCAGCTGGTGAAACCAGTTGCCTTGGCTTGGTGTTTGACAGTTTGTGTTTGCTTATTTTGTAATGCCTCATTACATAATTTGTGTTATATAGTTACATAGTTTGTATTTTTATGTCAAAATTGCAACCAAAATTGTAAACCAAACTCACTTAGTCAGCTGATTCTTATCTCAGATAAAAGCAGATCCTGTCTGATTGGTTCCAGTAGGGTAAATGGTGGTAATACCACCCTAAGGTATTTGCTACATTGCTATATGTGAGTGCATTGTATCAAACCAACTTTATTTTTTGTTTGTTAAATGCAGTCATTTCTACATAATCTGACAAAATATGAGCTCGTTTGGGCATAATTCATCCACATGGGAGGCAGTAAGGTGAATCCTTGCATTTTAGTCATGACCAAAGTAGTATGGAGAGCACCAACCAGGGAAGCATGTGCGCAGGTCTAGTGGCAAAATGTACAAGTATATGTCTCACTGGTGCTTGTGAAAAATTTATGCTGGCTCACTGCATCCTTCATCACTGTTCATGCTTGGTAAATGTTCACATTTATAGATGTGGGGGATGGGGAAGACATAACCCAGCTGCATTTAAATGGAGGCCCAGCTGCCTCCATTCCAATGCTGGAGGCGGCTGGCTCAGTCTCTAATTCCAAACTGGGGGCTTAAACTTTTCTACTCCTTCCTACCTTTTGACAGTCTTGTGTAACTATCTAGCACATTATTACAAGCGAGCATGAAGTGCTCGCTCGTTTTTCCGTGTTTATGGAAAAATCTCAACGTCACTTTCGACCAGTCTCTCGGCTGGGATAGTCACATCTCTAACCTGACTCGCCGCTGTTTCGGTACACTCGCCGGTCTGTCGCATCTGAGGCATCATGTTCCCAGTTCCCATCGTGTGGTCGAAATGCTTGTGACAGCCCCGGTCGTGTCTCAGGTGAGATATTGTATCTCGGTTTACAGCAACCGCTTATGCGGGAACCTAAACCAAATCCAGAAAATTATCAACTTCGCTGCTAGTGTTATTTTCGGCCGTTCAAAATACGACCATGTATCTGACCTGAAACAGAAGCTTGGCTGGATGAGCTCTAACGAGCTGGTCCAATACGACAAGCACCGCCTTTTGCATAAGGTCTTGCGAGATGGTGAGCCCGAGTGTCTGGCGAGTGTGTTTCACACCAACCGTTCACGTCGAGCGCGAAGCACAAGGCAGTACTCGCAGCTGCACGTCCCTGTATCTCGTACAAATGCTGGAAAGCGCTGCTTTCATCGACGGGCACCGGGCCTGTATAACGCGCTGCCCCCAGAACTGACCGAACTGCCTATCAATAGGTTCAGACGAGCTGTTAGTAGGCATCTCATGACTCGATGGCTGCTGTGAGTTGAGCGACTGTGTGAATGTCATTACCATGTTTTCTCTTTTTATCTGCTGACGCTGGGCATTAAAGCCGCGTCATTATCGTGGATCACCAAAAGATGTACAATACAATATGGGTATAAATCTGATTATAAGCGGCCCAACCCAACCCGGCCCGTGGCCACATTTTTGAGAGGCTAATATATTTGCAATCCCACTTCTGATTGACAAGCATACTTCTTTGCTGAGCAGCCCATCCAACCTACCCCGTTCGAGCACCGACCGGGCTGGGCGGTGCTCCCCACCCAGAAGGGTTGAATAGCATGACATGCTCTGTCACAACCTCTGACATTGCAAAAACACGGCGTGTGTCACCGAATTTTAACACTAAGAAGCACCATTACATGACAGACCCGTCCGTTTTTTTTATTTCTTGCGATATGAAGGCGAGAAATTCAAAGAAGGTTATAATTTAGTCGTATAATTTCACCTTAACCTTATATAAGTTATAACTTATAGCGCATAACAAACGAACATTTTCGGATCAACTCACTTCCATTGTCCACATGTTAGGCGACAATAGAAAACGACGAACAGCTGATTATCTACGCTTTTCATTTTTCAGATTCGGTATGAGTTGTGTTCCCCAGTGGGCTGTGCTCCCTGGGCTTATCCTATTAACAACTAACATGATATGCAAGCAAAAGAGTAATACAAAATATGTCCAAACTGCTGATTTTGCAGTTTAATTTCATTTTGTACTGAATGTGGTATGAAGCTGCATGCACAGCTGAAATATAACCCGTTTTTCTGTTGATTTCGTTTTCCTTAAATTTGACCCAGTATGTGTAATTTAATGTGGTTTATTTTCAGGTGAAGAGAAGCATTGATGAACCAGCATGGACAAGTTTACTGTTGATTTGGATGCAGTGTTAGATGAATTTGAATTAAATGAAGGTATGTTTCTTGAAACTGCATTCAATTTTGGTAATTTGTTTCTTGGTCTTATCAGTTGTATGCTGTTAACATAGATTGTAGAGCATGTTGAATGTCAGAACAATTTATGCTCAATAGTGCTTTGGTTCTTTGTTGAATGGTTATTTTTAAATAGTGTTGCATGACTCTGTTTGTGGACTCGTGGATTTGTCATAAGCCTCTGATGTCCTGTCCTGAGTTAAATTAACAAATCATTTGTTATAATAGTACATTAAGACATAAGTATAATAGATAGTACATTAGTACATTACATTTTGTTATTATAGTACCTCTCTGATAGATTGGCTCAAACCTTACACACATTTAGCAAATGACTTAAACATCCTTCTAAAAGGATTTGCAATGCAACCTGCAGTTAAAGCTTATGAAATCTTAATATTGTTCATGGTGAAAATGAATGACCTCTTCCATTTCTGTCCAATTTGCGTTCTGGTTAACCAAGGTCTCATAAGTCCCAAACATAGAACAGTTTTTTTCAACAGGTGGGACGCAAAGTGACCACGCTGTTGTAGCGCTCCTAAGCTGCAATAAACAAACATAGTGATTAAGGGGGGGGGGGGAGGAACAGAGGAGGCAGGACTGCTCCAACTGAACAGATCAGTGTCGTGTCGTATCTCTTGTCTTTTTTAGGGTCGTGGCTTTACCGAAACCAGCAAAAATATACTGAAAGTTAACAAATATTGTAAACATTCGAAGCAACGTACAAATGAGGGTATTTAAAAAAAAAACATAATGCAGAAACAGGCGGAATCTTATGAGTTTTGGACTTCTGCCAGACGTCTAAGACCAACTTATAACCCTTACTTATTAAAACGGCAATGTTAATATGACATTGACTAGAGAGAGGCAAATGGCTCCCCTGACATATGTTTGCCATAGCTAAAAAGAAAACAATAGGAACACAACAAACAATCTCTTCATATCACCTGTCTGTGTGCGTGACGCCCGTTGGTGATATGCGTGAATAAATAAAACAAATAAAATAGCGACGTGAAACTTTCGTCGCCTTGCTCAGGTGTCCCTAGTTTGTTACCGACGACTTGTGTTGAAAATCTAAGCGAAATTGAATTGGTGGTTTAAGTTACTATTTTAAAATACAAGTATTTCTGATTGCCGAAAGTGCTTTCTTCACGTTATTTCTTCACGTGAAAGCACATTTCATAGAAATGTGTGGGGTATATTAGTTTCATTGCCATATGTGATGGTAAGGTAGGTAGGCTAGCGAGCAAAAACCGAAGTAGTGTATAGTTCCATTTTTCACCTTTTTATTCTTCGGATAATCGCATTACGTCAGTTTCACGCTTTCTTTAGGTCCAGAGAGGCGCCTGACCGGACCGCAGCCCAATCCTCCCATTTACTATGAGGTTCATTGCTCAGGGCTCTGTAGTGGAGAAAACGAGGACAGGCCGGTGTCGCATGGGACTGATAACTGGAGAAATACTATAAATTACCGAGAGGGTGGAAACTGGAAAAGTCGCAAAATTCGTTTCTGTGCAGCCCCTGGAAAATTCAGTCAAAATCAGCTGTATTTTTTTCTTCACTCGATGGATACTAAGGATGCTGTGTACGTACGCATGCAGTGTCAGCCTCCTCTCCAGTACCCACCAAGTGGTGAGATCGGCTGATTTTGACTTCATTTGCCAGGCGCCAAACAGAGAAGTAGAAGTTTGTCTATGTCTCAACCCTCTCGGTAGTTTGGTTTATTTTTTCCGGGCGTCAGTGCCGTACAACCCCCACCTGCCCTCCCTTTCTCCGCTACAGATTCCTGAGTGATGAACGTGTTAGTAATTCGGAGGATTGTTGTTCGGTGTGATGTTTCTATGAACATAAACGCGAAGCTGACCTGCTATTGTTGGAAGATCAAACTTGAAAAATGAAATTGCATTAGTTTGATTTTTTGCTCACTGTCCTACATTGCCATCACGAATTGCAATGGAAATCTTACCTCACAAATTTCCATGAGTTGTGCTTACACGTGAAGAAAAAAAAACAAGTGCAGTCATAAGTTAATGTACCTTCATTTGTGAATAGTGACTTAATTTTGGCTCACCCTGGGCAAGTCATGGGCAAGTCAAATGATCAACGTTCGTCTTGGACGAGACACGTAGCGTTGATTCTATTACAAACTTCCACCATTAGAAGAGCCCATGAATTTCTTTATTGTGCAACTCAACAATAAAATGTTTTTTTTTTCGATTTTGTGATATTCAAAAATGTAAGATTTCGCAAAATACTTTGAGATCATTGAACTGCCCATGATCACATCGGGAATCCATGACGAGCTTTGATCATAGGCAGATACAGATAAGCACGTGTCGCTGTTTAACATGGTCTTTCAGTTGGATGATAATGTGTGTGGCTGAATTCGGCATGGCATCATACTCTTCACGACTGACTGGTGTTGACAGACCAGGCTGAGGTGGCCGCTGCGAGACTTCAGAAGCAGATCGAGCAGGGTCGTCTAGAGATCGCCTCATCGGACACCACTCCGGGAAGTGTAAGTGCACCGCGTTCGACGTCTTGTGATGTGAATCTTGCTTTATCATGACTGCTGTATTAGATCACTGAACTCCGATACCGCTCCCTCACAGACCCTTTGAGGCTGTCGGTTACGTCTCGATTTCATCATCGCAGAAGTTCTCGTCCTTATCAGCTGTAAAATATCAGCCTCTCTGCCCTTTCAGGCTGTGACAAGTGACGAGCGTTTGTGGTACAATAGTTACCAAAGATAAACATCTGGAATAGGTGCCAATGCACTGTTTCTTTTGCCACTGCGGCAGCAAATGGTGATAACTTAAGCAACGCTTTAGCAACGCTTCAGCAATTTCAGCTGAGTTTCGGTTGGCTCAGTATTCCCATGATTGTTACAGCGCTACATAAGTTTGCACCCCCCTCCTGCCATCATTACAACTGATGTTGACCTCCGTGTTTCCAGAGCTACGCCAACTCTCCGCGGTCGTCGTTCGCTCATCTCCATGAAGAGCCGGGTCGGACGGTGTCGCCCCTGGCTCGGCCCACTGCCAGCACGGAGCCAGCAGCGGCCCCCGCTGCCGACAGTCTGACGGCCACCAATCACAGACTGTCTGCCGACTCGCCGACCAGTCACAGACTGTCTGCAGACCCGCCAACCAATTACAGACTGTCTGCAGACCCGCCAACCAATTACAGACTGCCTGCAGATCCGCCGACCAATCACAGGCTGCCTTCAGAACCGGCCGCCAATCACGACCAGCCACCGGCTCTGTCGACCAATCACTACACTGCGCCGGCTGGCTCCGGCCGCGCTCCATATTCTTCCGGTTCCTCGAGTGACACAGGGTCTCCGGAACACTACCCTGGGCCGCCGGGCCCGGTCAACGGTGACGCGAGACCGCTGACCTCTGCTGACGCCGCGCTGACCTCTGCTGACGGCGCGCTGACCTTTGCTCCAGCGTCGGCTGGTGGTGGTCTGGCCGGACCCACAGCGAACGGGAAGATACCTGGCTCGCATCAGCTCCCCGCGACGTCAGCCGTGACAGAGCGGAGCTCAGGAGGGCCTTCTTCGAAGGAGCTGGGTTCTGCAGGGCTGCCTGAGAAGGCTCCTGCTGTGGCTCTCCCGGTGGAAGATCTGAAGACTGCTGTGATCGCTGCTGAAGGGGTGAAGGCGGAGCCGCCGTCTGCTGGTAAGGCGGCCCCCGAGTCGCCGGGCTTCGTCCCTGTCCCAACTCCTCCTCCAGAGCCGGCCCCTCGACCGCCGGCGGCGGCGGCGGAGATTAGGGACACGTTGGTGGCCCCGGAGCACCCCGAGTCTGGGAAGAGCGCACCGGACGGCTGGCTGGCGGCTGACGGGGCGATCAGGGACCCCGCGCCCGGGCCGGACCGCGGGACCGGGACGGAGGAGGGGGCGGACCCTGTGGACTGCCAGTCCGCTCCCGGTGAGGGCGGTGGAGCTGGAACAAACCCTGCCGGAGACGAGCCTGGGCAGAGGACGGAGACTCCGCCGATGATGGAGTCCTCGCTGTCCCCTGCGCCGCCCGCTCCGACCGTGGCAGGAGCAGCGCCCGAGGCTGGTAGTTCGTCCGCGGAGCCGACTGCCACTCATCCGCCCACCGCCACTTCGCCCGCCACCAGTCCTTCGCCCGCCGCCAGTCCCTCGCCCGCCGTCGCCACTCCGCCCACCGCCACTCCGCCCACGGACAGTCCTTCGCCCGCCGCCGGTCCTCCCGAGCCGTCGGCGGCCGGTCTGTCGTCGCTGATGGCTCGGATGGCCGCTGCTCCGACCCCGCCGACCGCGCCGCCGACCGCTGCTACCAAGAGGCGGGGCGGACCGCAGCCGACGGCCGCCACCGACCGGGCTGTGCCGGGGCCGGAGGCTGTCATCGAGCCGAAGCAGGAGCAGCCGGAGCCGCAGCCGGAGCCGCAGCCGGAGCCGCAGCCGCAGCCGCAGCCGCAGCCGGAGCCGCAGCCGGAGCCGGAGCCGGAACCGCAGCAGGAACCGGAGCCGGAACCGCAGCAGGAACCGCAGCCGGAGCCGGAGCCGGTGCCGGAACCGCAGCCGGAACCGCAGCAGGAGCCGGAGCCGGAGCCGGTGCGCTTCCAGCCGGCGGACGATGTCAGCGACTCGGAGCTGGAGACGTACCTGGAGCAGCTGGAGGACGACGACTCGGGAGTCGCGCCGAGCGGACCGCCCGCCGACGAGTCGTTCGGCGGCGCGCGGCCCAAACCGGCGGCGGCGACTGCCGCGGCCGCGCCCGTGGTGAGAGTCGAGTCGCCGGCCGGCCAGTCCGCGTCGCCGCCGG
>JARBER010157307.1:0-10601 GCA_030265075.1 Balanus glandula
ATATTAGTGTTCTTACTGGCATGAAACCAGCATGAATCATAAGTTGGACCCAGTCTGTACCCATTATATTTGAGCGGACCCAGTCTGGAAACAACTGGGTCCAGACTGGGTCTGGAGACTGGTTCCTCGGTTCCATGTTTTGCCACCTCTACTCTAAACTGCCGACAACGCGGCATTTCCCGATCGGACGGTAGACGTCAGGACCTGCGCAACAAGCTCTGCTTAGCGCGACTTCGTCAATCCGTCCATTCAAAAACGATTGGACTAATTTTATTAAAAAATATAGTTATTGCAGTACAGTCTTTTAACCGCAGATGCATTACGTTACGGTCTATTAACCTCTTGTGCATGGCGGCAGTCTTCTTACTACAAGTACATTGCGGTAGTCATCTAACCACATATGCATTGCGGTACAGCCTACTAACCACAAATGCATTGCAGTACAGTCTATCAACCACATATGTATTGCGGCATAGTCTACTAACCACATGTGCATTGCGATACTGTCTTCCATCCACGGATGCATTGCGGTTAATTATACATACTGACGGCAGATGCATTGCAATACATTCTGTCGACCAGTAAGTCGTCGTAGTTGGCGATAAACGAGCAAATTTGAGGAAATGGTGAATTATTTAAACTCAATCGGGTAAGTACTTTCTAAGTAACTATCTTCATCGAATGGTAAAAGGGCTTACATACAGTTACAGGTGCCATTTTAGAGGTGTCTCTCAGGGTCGCAACAATTTACTATTTAGTGATGCCAATTCTCTGAAACAACCTTTACACTAAACATATTTTTTATACAAATGGCACCTCTAAATTCCGCGGTTCATATCTGACACATTTGCGGCTGTAGAGACAAACTAAAAATATCAGTCGAAAGAAACAATTTAGTTTCAAACGACGCAGCATATTTCGATAGCCGTCTTGTTCTTCTCTCTCCTCTCTCTCACCCTAGGAGTGTTATGACTTCCGTCTGTACATGTTTCCTGACAATTGTCTTTAAACCTCAGGCAATGCGTACACCAGAGCGGAGCAGTACTGGACTGACGCTGTTATTTGAGTACTACAACCAGCTTTACTTCATCGAGAGGAGGCTTTTTCCACCCGACAGAAGTCTGGGTGTCTATTTCGAATGGTACGTGGGTCAGTACTACGCTGTAAGATAGCGCCATGTGACTAGGAGTTGGGAACGGGAAGGCAATTGCGCGCGCTCCGGTATTTCGAGAGGAACCTTTTTGCTGTGCTGAATTAATTTCGTCTCTGGTGGATTTTTGAAGAAAAAACAATTATTGACGAACCTGCTCACCTCTATCCCGATGACAAGTACTGATGTACGACTCTCTTATGAGCTTACCCACCTCTATACCGCAGGTACGACTCTCTGACGGGTCTGCCCAGCTGCCAGCGGACCATGGCCTTCGAGAAGGCGTCTGTGCTGTTCAACATAGCCGCCCTGCACAGCCAGCTGGGCGCCAGGGAAGAGCGCACCTGCCGACAGGGCCTGAACACCACCATCGACCACTACCTGCGGGCGGCCGGCATCTACAGGTCAGATACAGATACAGCTGCAGTACAGATACAGGCCTCACACCACCATCGACCACTACCTGCGGGCGGCGGGAATCTACAGGTCAGATACAGATACAAGCCTCACACCACCGCGAGCTCCAGATGGTCAACACATTTTGATTTTGTACGGTGCGGTCTGCTTAACGCTTTGTACAGTGTTGTTGCACTGAATCAGCACACTGGTAACTCGCTGCTAGAATAAGTGTTATCAAAACCGCCCATGTATCTCAGTCGGGAGAGCGCTGGGCTCTAGATCTGGCCCTCTCTGGCAAGGTGGGTTCGAGTCGTTTCGGCGCTCGCTATTTGCTATTTGCTGCGGTGGGGATGACCTGCGGCGGGTGGCAGTGGGCGCGTTCAAGGTCAGGTGAAGCCAGCGAGCCGGGCGGACCGTCCTCAGTCGTCAAGGGACGTTAAGCTTTCGACTAAAATTTTGCCGGTGACTGGAATTTCGCGATCGAGTGGTGGGGTCAGAACCTGCACAGCAAGCCTAGCTTAGCGTGGATCCTGATCTCGAAACTCCCTCCCATCAAAACATTCGGACTAAATTTATAAAAAGACCATGGGGGGAATACAGCAGTGACGTTTCTGTACGGTAAAGGCATACCTAAATCTGCGAAATGACTTGTCAACTATTTCATATAGCTGAAATTGCCAATGTCCAGCGGCTGTCCAGTATCACAGTTAACCGTCACATATGACAGACGCGTCGTACCTGGCCACCGGCAGGTACATTCTGGACAACTTCTCTAACGCGCCGAGCCGGGACCTGGACCCAGACGTGCTGGAGGTCCTCTGCTGCCTGCTGACCGCGCAGGCCGGCGAGTGTCGCCTGGAACGGCTGCTGCTGGCTGACAGACAGGCAGACCTGGCCGCCCGGCTGGACATGGGACGGGAGGCGGCACAGGTGAGACCTTGGTGCCGATTGTCCAGCTTAGACTGAAAATTCTTAAAATTCTTCTTCCTCGTCTCAAACTCGGCATATGCATTTGTGTCTTACTTAAAACAAGCTTCCCAGAGTGAAAGTTGCTAAACTTTTCAAATCAGTCACTTTTTAATGCTTTTGATCTGTGGAAATTTAAAAATTTTGCTCCGATTCTAGGCGTTTTTAGTGCATAGCTGGATTCCTTCTGGATTCGCTAGTGCTAGCCAAAACAGTCGCATTGTTTTCATGAATATCACAAACTCGGTGTTACATTGCACAGTTTTGTATAGATCAGATTTCTTTACCAATTATGTCGGTCTCAGAATGTAATGTAACGTCTGAAGACTGAAGCTTTCAATCCGCACAGCCCCCTGACGTCACGCCATCGCCGCCGCCAGGTGTCTGAGATGTACCGCCGTCTGAGAGAGCAGATGGCGCCAGTGTCGGAGTCGGAGGACGAGTCGCTGCCGCCCTCCTGGCAGAACCTGGTCCACATTAAGGAGGTGCACTACTCTGCACTCGCGCACAACCACTTCGCCCTAGGTGAGTCAGGTTGTTATGCCAGTGTTGGGTTCGGATAGAATGCGTGGAACTGCAGTAATGATGCTGCGCGATGTAAAATGCTGCTTTTCAGTTTGTACAATAGACTAATGGTTGTGACATATCCAGATACCGAGCAGCGGTTTCCAGCGTCAATAATATGGTTAGAGGTTGTGGTCTCCAGTTGATAAACGTAACGACTCGTTAGTCGTTACTCGTTACCCACTCGACAGCAACGTAGATCGATTCCAAGCTATGCGGTACAGTATAACTTCAGGCGTTTACTACTAGTGCCATCTAGGGGCAGGAATATAAGTAGACCCCGAGACCTGACCGCCGTGTTTTATTCCTGCTGTTCAGGTATGCTGCAAGCACCTGAGACCTGACTATCGTGTTGTATTGCTGTTGTGGAGGTTTGCTGTACCTGCAGTGCACCTGACTGTCGTGTTTTGTCCCTCCTGTGCAGGTTTGCTGGACCACAAGGGAGAGTTAAGTGAGCGGGATGCCACCACCCTGCGGCAGTCACAGCAGGACCGAGGCACCATCCTGGGAGCCGAGCTCACCGCGCCTCGCAACTCACCACAGGCCTACTATCTCGGTTAGAGGGCGCTGGAGCGGGGACGGCAGCGGGACTCAGCTGATGAAATGCAACTGTCTCAACGATCTCAACAATTCAAGATACTATGCAGCCATTTATCATTGGCTTTGAGAGAGACGAGATCGCTTGCGAGAGGATAAATCGTATCTACATATATTGTGTAATATATACATTTTTAACAAAGTGTTAATTTTTTTGTGTGAGTTTGTATGGCAATAGGCGCTAGTTTGCCGCAATTGTACTGTTATGTGATGATCAGTTATTGTGATTTGATCAGACGCGGCATACGACCGATGCAATTTTGCAGACCAGTGCCACTTACCCGAAGCGGATATGGTCTGTGGAGTGAAGAGACATGTTACATCGTGCCGACAATCGACCCGTGCTTCTACTTACAGGCCGGTGTCACCTGCGGGAGGCGCTGACCCAGCACGAGGAGGCACTGCGGCTATACCGCATGTCGCGAGGTCTGAAGAAGCAGGAGAGCCTGCTACACGTGCTGAGGGTGGCGCTGGAGCTGGCCTGCGAGAGACAGGAGGTGACACGCCAGCAGGACGATTTCGACCTGCCCGTCGAGCCGCCCGCTATCTCCGGTGAGGACTGGCTCGACCAAGCATTTACAGGCGACACAGGGGGATGTTTGTCCCTTGTACGGTGGAACCTGTGGTTGTCCTTTGTGTGGTGGACCTTTGCTGGTGTGGTTTAGGGAACAAATATGAGGAGTGTCAAAAACTCGGTAATATTATTGTTGGTTGATCGCACTCGCTGGGTAATGGACAGTAGTCCTACGGCTTAAGGCCACATAATGAGTCTCACAAGCGGATGTGCGTCTGCAGGATGGCGGGTATGCAAGGTTGTTAGAACGGGGAGGCGGGTGGCGAGAGGTGGCTCATGTGTCTGAAATGTTGCAAACTCGCACGTCAGGTGGCAGGGTGTCAATGCAGTAAATACTACATTGTATTTTCTAATTTTAGAGAAACCCGCGAGGGTGAACACCCCGCAACCCATTAACCTTGCAATGCGGATTTTCACCTTGCGCTGTTTTCTTCAAAGTAAAAGAATACAATTCACCGTATTGACACTCACTGCCATCTGTCTTGCCAGTCTCCGAATTTTCCGACGCGATAGTTACCTCGCGTCGCCCACCACCCGACCTAACAAACTCCCATGCACGTAATCCAGCAGACTCGCACCGCATGCGAGGGTCAGTGTGGGGCGGCCTTTGCAGCCCTGGCTCGCTGTCTTGCATCCTGTGATCGCCCGTAAAATACAATTGCGCTAGTCGCTGTGACCTGATGACCACTGTGTTTCCTTTGGAGCGTGTGACAGACACAGAACGGCATGCCTAGCTCTGTGTCGGCTCTGACACGGTATCGTCGGGTTTTGAGTCCCCCATACGGGCTGTGACGTTGGCTGTGTGTCGCCATGTCAGCTGTGACGTCTGCGTCAGCGCTGCGCCTCTCGTGACCCGACCTCTACCCGCAGGCGGCTCGGCCCGGCCGCTCGCCCCGCGACCGCCCGAGTTCGGCCGCCGCCCGGTGCCGGACCCGCTGCGCCAGCTCGGCCCGCTGGAGACGTTCTCGGCGCACCACCGCTGGTCGCCGCCGCGTGACGTCAGCGTCTGCAGGCAGCCCGGCCAGCCGCTCGGCTTCAGTCTGAAGAGGGAGGCGCCCGTGGTGGCCGTGGACGTGGAGGATGGCGGTGCCGCCCAGGTGGGTTCTGGCCGGGTTTTCAGGGCAGACGGCTACTCTGAGCACGCGTAGGGTCTGGGAGGTTCTGGCTGTACCTGGAGCGTTTGACGCTGAAGGTTCTTGTGGAGCTGGAGCGTTTGACGCTTAATGTTTTTGTCAAGCGTAAGCGTTTGGAGCTGGGAGGGAACGGGACAGGAGTGATTTGTTGACGAACGTGTTGGGTCTTTGGTGCATAATAAGTAATGTTGCTCATAATCGTAATAGATTTAACCATAGACTACAGTACAGTATTTACTGTAGTCTATGATTTAACTTAAAACAGGAGTCCTGTTGAGTGTAGGCGCCTGAGCTCAAAGAGGCTACAGTTCAGTGTAAAACGCGCCTGTATTGCTGTTGTATGTCCATGCATCTTTAGATAACTCTCTGACATTGTCCACTGCTGCGTGTTTCGTACACAGTGTTGGTTGATATTCTATCACAAGCACGGATCGCGTAAAACCGGCGGGTACCGTCGCTTCACTGCTGAAGTTCGCGTATCGTACGCTGCTTCTTCATATAAGAGCCATATCTTTATCCGACGCCCCTCGTGCCCGTCTCCGACGACTCTGATGACTGACTCCGTACCTCACAGCGAGCCGGTCTGCGAGACGGCGACTACATCGTGGCGATGGGCGGTCAGGATCTGAAGTGGAGCGCCCACGCAGACGTGGTGGCGCTCCTCAGACAGGCGGGCGCCGAGTTCACCCTCACTGTGGTCACGCCACAGCTCAGGACACAGAAGGTAAGTCACGCCCAGCTCAGGACACAGAAGGTAAGTCATGTCACAGGTCAGGACACAGATGGTAAGTCACGCCACAGCTCAGGACACATAAGGTGAGTCATGCCACAGCTTAGGACACAGGTGGTGAGTCATGTCACAACTCAGGACACAGATTATGAGTCACGCCGCAGCTCAGGACACAGAAGGTGAGTCACGCCACAGCTCAGGTCAGATATGGTGAGTCACGCCACAGCTCAGGACACACTGAACACTACAGGACAAGGTAGGTAATACATTATTTCTGAAGTCACCCAAAAGTTCCTTAAGCACTTCTTTCTTACGTTCTCTTAAGTTTTCTAAAAAAATAGAGCCTTCCGAGAGGTGGTGAACCTGTGACATACGCATGGCGCCCGTGACGTTGGGGTGCCTATCGGGATACGACATGGGTAAGCCAGTAAGTGGTTATGCGTAAGCAAGTGTGAATGTGAAGAATGTGAATGTGAAGACTGCGAATATGAATGAGGCGAATGTGAAGAATGTGAATATGAATAATGTGAATGTGAAGAATGCGAATATGAACAATATGAATATGAAAATGTTAATAAGATTAATGTGAATAACAGGCTATGACGAAATCGATGATATGACGGCTCCGTGATATTCAACTTTTTCCCATTTTTATTTCATCTTTCACCTGGACGCCTCCCTTCACCTCCCGCGCCGAGGTCTGTCTACTGTAGGTACTCCTGTCTCACAGTACCTCCTCCCCAGACGAAGGAGCTCCCAGCGACACCGGAGGGCACCTGGACCTCGGTGTCCAGCTCGGGAGTCAGCTCTGACGTGCCCAGCCGCAAGCCGAGCCCCGCCGGCAGCGTGATCAGCACCCACAGCAGATCGGCCGCCTCGCGCAGGCTGTCGTGGAACCCATTCCGTCGGGCGGCCAGGTCGGACTCCGGGTCAGGGGGCAAGAACCGGCCCGCCGCGTGATCCGCTGAGTGTGGGATCCGCGATCGTCCCCCATGGTAGAGCTTGGTTCAAGCCGAGGCTGAAGTGTGAGGGCGGGGTTTGTTATGTTGTGTGGTGTTATTCGGCCTGTGGCGTTCTGACGGCCGGATTGGAATGAAGGGATGTATTCAGTATCGGCCATATGGGAACTGAAGCCAGTGTGATATTTACCCCTAGTTGATATTGAATATGATATATCTATACAGTTCCCACCACGTCGGTCACCATACAGCAGTTTGGAGCATGATCGTCGGTGTATTTAGATCTTCGAAAAGGTCAGTTGTGTGCGTAGGGCGTTCGTATGCGCACTCGATGAACCCGCATAAACTTATTTTTTAAGTACATTATTGAGCATGCTATGCAATGCCGGAACATTTATTGATGTTGTTGCTTAATAAACATTTGCAGATTATCAATAGTTGTTTTACTACCACGGGTCTATCCAACTATCCGGGACATGTACTTGTATTCTTGTAACTTGTATTCGACAGTCATCATCCAGGTATATCCATGTATATACCGCCGGTGGAATCCGGTCGAACAAGGTAACGATTTAATTTTTGTAGTTGAGTAATTTTGGCGAGTGTGGTGTGATGAGAGTGGCGATCGTGGCGGGAGTGTAGTGAGTGTGGGTGGGGGTGTTGTAGTGAGTGCTGGTGAGCCTGGCGAGTGTCATTGTCATTGGGTGTAGCGAGGGTGGTGTGTGTGTGTGGGGGGGGGGGGGGATCTGGGGATTGGCAATTTTCCACCAGTATATTATTTTCGTACGGGTGCCAGGAAATATTCCATATGCCATGTCAAGTATACGACTGTTTACCGCACTAGTCAAATTGATCGCGCCATCAATGGTGATAACGATTTGTCGACAAAATAACGTTCTAGCGCTTATGAATGGTAACCACCTTTCACAGTTAATGGTAGAAGCATCAGACAATTATATATTCAATGGTCATAAAAATACAGTTTACAGCACATACACTCTGCGCAAAACACATGCGCAAAATACAGTTCGACAGTATATAAACACTCGCCAACGCTAACATCAGACGTTTGCTACACCCTTCAACAACACATCAACATTCAGCTGCAACGTTACGCCACTCCAGTATCACCGTATCGCGGCGAATCTGTCCCGCAGTCTGCACCCCGACACGAACAGCCATCAACCACGAGCAATTCAAACTGCTTTGCATACTGGTTTTGTTGGCAATGTCGCGTGTAGCTTAGTTGGAAGACTGCGAAAGGTAGCATACACGCACTTTCCCTGGAATCCCGCGGGAATAGAAATGGATGGAGATTGGAGAACACGGGTTCTCGGCACACTTTCCCGCTGCCGGAATCCCAGTTCAGCGTCCGCTATTGCATTGACACATTTGTCCCTTTTCCGAGGCACATGAGTAGAAAACACGCAAAATTCACTACGTCTGATTCCACACATACGCGGGAATGGAAGCTCAGAACGCGGCTTAAGTCGGCTGGCCGGACAGTCTTCGCCAGTTGGGGACGTTAAAACATCGCCTCTGAAGTTTACCGATGACTGGAATTGCGCAATCCGATAGCGATGCCACGACCCGCGCAACAAGCCGATCTTAGCATGGGACCTGATTTAGAAAACCCCTCTCATCAAAAAATTCGAACTACATCAAACAAAAGTCGAACGGTGTGCCCTCCACATCCACAGCCATCACCTGAACCGTCGATCCTCCATAGATCCGGCCGTCGTTACCGCTGCAGTCGATGGTCTGAGTGAATCCTCACCCTACAACGTCTCCGGCTCCAGCGCCGCCGCCAGGCTCGCCATGTCTATCTCCGTCTCACCCCCGGCCGGCGCGGCGGCGCGTCCCAGCGACGGCACCGCCCCGGCTCCGAAGCTGACCCCCTGCTCCGGCACGCGGTAGGAGAAGCGGCGCCGAGGCTGCGGCCGCGCGGCGGCGGCGGCGGCGGCGGGGGAGGCAGCCGAGGGGGGAGGGTGCTCCGCGGGGGGAGGCAGCGGTGAGTAGCAGAAGTCGGCCGGGAAGCAGTGCTGCGACACGCCGTGCTCCCCCCGAGCAGCGGCGTCGGCAGAGAGCACGTCACACGACTCCAGCAGGCAGCGGTACTGCGGGCAGAAGAGACGAGGTATCACGATACACGGACAAACTGGAATACACCATGGTACCCACTGCGGAGACACCACACATGCAAATACACTACACCACGAGAACGCCGTGCATACATACTTACTGATACACCATATCATAGTGTAAATACATACAACATATTTTGTTTATATTTACACTATGACCAAACCACGACCTCGGCATCTTATAAAAACAATCGATTCCTGAGGTTCAAATCCCAAACGATTCCTGGGGGTTAAAATCTAGCGTCAGTCGACCTTATATTTTACCTGGAAGGTCATAACCTGACCTGAAATAGCGAATTGCATGCTGGCGCTAGATTTAGACCATAGGAATCATTAGAGACCTGACCTCTTAAGAATCATTTGATATTTGAGACCTCTTAAGAGAAAATCGAACGGTAACTGAAGGCTCCAGAGCGTTCCCCTTCGTTTGACCTAATATTTGACCCGTAACGTCATGACCTGAAGTGAATGTTAAGCTGGCGCTAGACTTTGACCATGAAATTTATTTGAGTTAACTTAAAAGCAAGTCGGATGGTAACTTTAGGCTCCAAAGTGTTCCCCTTCGTTTGACCCACTATTAGACCTGGAGGACATGATTTGAAATCGGGAATGTCATGCTGACACTAGAATTTTAGCTCAGGAATCCTTTGAGATTACTTAAATGCAAATCGGACGATAACTTTGAGCTCCACGCGTACTTTTTCGTGTGACTTGGTATTTGACCTGGCAGGCAATCGCCAACGCAACACGGGCTTGATTTTGGAATCAGTTTGGCCTAATTGACCTGTACAAGAAATTAAGGGGAAAATACAAAGTTAACGCTGGAATTGTGTGACGACGATGACGTCAACTTCACGGACATCAACTGGTACGCCTTTGGCGCCAGTGGTCTATGCATTCGCTTTCTTTGAACTTCCATTCGACTTCACCGGTCCTCTGTAATGCATATAATCAGCTGCATGATCACTTATAACCAAGCTCTTCAATCTGGAAGCATGTCCTGCTACACCCTATATCCAAGTCCTGAGATCCTGACAATCCTTCCAAATTCCATCCCATCTTCACCCTTCATACCATGGCGCAGGAAGTGGATAGGGTTGTACAGCTCCAGCTCCACCACTACCTCGCATCCATCAACCTCTACCTCCACCATTACCTCTCCCCATTCCAGCACGGCTACAGGCCCCGGCACTCTACCGAGACAGCCCTCCTCAGCGTCACAGACAGCGCGTCTCTCTTTTACATTGATCTCGTTCAATCACTCAGTGTGTTCTAAGGCATTTCTCTGGGAAGCTATCTTGTACGCAGGACAGCTACTCGCAATACGCAGATGACTCCTAGGTTCTCGTCTAAAAAATTAAACCAAATTTGAGCTTCTTCCCATC
>JARBER010157329.1:0-10598 GCA_030265075.1 Balanus glandula
AAATAGACATAACACACATTATTTTCAAGCTAAAACAATAACATAGGTTTAAAATAGGAAGATATTACAATTTCAAATACATACGTAACTGATAACTAGTAACAGGGAGGAGCAAGATATTACAATTTCAAATACATACGTAACTAATAACAAGTAGCAGGGAGCCGCCGTGTTCTAGTATGTATGCATAATCATTATAATTTGGTAGTCTAATAGGCCTCCGCTCTCGTCACCTGCGTCAGCATTGTCTAAAAAAAAAAACTCCCTGCTGCTCCCCCAGCTGCATCCCTAAGCTACCATGTCTGAGGCCAAGCAATATCAAAAGCCCAGTGTCTGAGGCGTTGTTGCTGATCGTCGCTGTCCTGGAAACATGGGCGTGAGGCGAGGAAGGTGGGTTCGTAATATCGGAATTAATGGATTGTCAAGTCCAAAATATAGGAACGGACTTGTTGTCACTTAATTATTTGCTGATTTGTTTCAAATTTATTGAGATATGTTTCTTACATGTGGATGGGTTATGACTATTTTCGGTAAACAAGGAAATACAGTATTTTTAAATTATTTATCTGATTCTGGCTGAATAATACAGTAGTTTGCTTCTATATTGTCTAGTTTCGATGTTACATAGATAACAGTCAGGTGAACTATGCTAATTTGAACCCATTTATAAATAATATTTAATAATATTTAATTTTGTTATATAAATAAATATAATTTTATAATAAATATTTCATTTTCGGAGCAACATGTATGCACTTTTTTCAGAAATGGTTAAGTTTGTTCAAACAAATGGGTACAGAAAGCAACCTGCCTTACTTGGACGCGATCCATGATCGATTGGTGCGTCGACGAATTACACCAATGATGTCATCAAATTCATCACCGTTGGCTCTATTGATGGTGTGGGTTCGACAAAATGCGTAGAGTTTTTACTTTTTGTTTACATTCGCTCAATTATATTTAATTTGATTTAAGTTCCATGATTCCCGTTAAAAGTTTGCTGTATGAGAGTATGACACTTTTTTGCTTCAATTTCGCTGCATTTCCTGATCATTCATGTTGGTATGAATAAAATCCTTAGGTTTCATTTATGAAAAGCCGCTTCCACGATTAAATTTTGCACAGTGATGGTAATATTTAAAAGTTAAGTTTAAGGTATTAATGTTTTGATAAATAAGCTTCAAGTTGTACTTAAACATGCAATGTTTTGAGATAAATTTTCCCATGAACATTTCTAGCAAACAATATAAAGCTCATATCGAAGCTTATTTACCAAACAACAAAACCATACAAATCTTAAGATGTTATCCTCACAGCACAAAGTCAATCGTAAAAACGGTTAATGTGAAAATAATTTTGAAGCCGAGAGCACGCTGTACCGCTGTGCAGCGCTGCATTGCGGCGCAGCATGCATTCTGTGATTCGACGTGGCAACCGACGTTCTTGGGAAGGTAAGAGGTTTTATGGGTGCTTCATTTGTGATAAGGGGCTGATGTGTATGTATTGATCAGTTATGATGTCAGCCGAAGAAAGGCAGCCAGTGCACGATCAGAGTGTTATTGAATGCTTACCCATTATGGAATGGTACTCATTGATGGAAAATTCGCCTTCTATTCTGGAAAAAAACGTTAAAAAATTAACTTTCCAAAGATGGATTAATATTACCAAAGTTCACCCGACTGAAATCGCTGAAATGCCCATCGTGCGATGGCGGGCAGGCCGCTGACTGGTTTCACAGACTTTTTGCAGCTCGGCTTTCCGCCACCGTCTCGGCGGCACGGTCTGCGCACGGTCCCACCTACCGCGGTCCGACCTAACGCGGTCCGACCTAACCCGGTCCGACCTAACACGGTCCGACCTAACACGGTCCGACCTAACACGGTCCGACCTAACGCGGTCAGACCTAACGCGGTCCGACCTAACGCGGTCCGACCTAACGCGGTCCGACCTAACACGGTCCGACCTAACGCGCACACGGTCCCACCGCTACCAACACGCATGTGATTACCCACCGGACCTGCAGCAGCCGACTCGGCTGCTCGGTATTCCAGCTGGCGGTCGGCCGGGAAAGTGGGGTCGACGCGTGCCGGGCGGAGGTGACCCGGGGGTGACCCGGTGCCGGTCAGGGCGGCTCATCACACCCTGACCAGCTGGGAGGGGGGGGGGGGGCGGCACGCAGCGTCGCCGAACGGGAGGATGACTGAGGAGGTACGGAGACTGCGCAGGATGTGAGTGGCCGCCTCCGGCCGCGGTCAGTGCCGGGAGTTCACAACACCACCCGGGTGCGGGGGAGGAGAGCTGCTGTGGTCAGCGAAAGTGGAATGGAAAATGCGTGATTATGTGTTTCAGATGCCAAGCACCGGAACCTTGCCTAATGTCTATTGTTCACTCGCTGCACGCTTTTCAGTCATCCGTCGAAAATATATGCAAGCGCTACCTATTTTGAGTGGCTGCTGTATAGGTGGGAAATACGACACCCGTGGCATTCAACTGAATCGTTCTTGTATCTTACTTAAAGCAATAGCATGCCCCACAAATATTTCCATTCACCACAACATTCAGAATATCACAAAATTCATGAAATATGTATAATCTCCAAGCTCTTCACTATTCCCGCGCCCATTTCTGCCCGTCCCTCCACAAAGGCGCGGTGCCGCTGCTTTGGCGGCGTATCATGACACTATGAACGGCCCGGCCTGGCCACCTCACAGAGACGCGGGTCGGGAGGACCCACAGCTCGGGACCGCCGGACTGACACCCGCTGACACGCTGAAAATGAGCAGTGACAGGGCTCGGCGAGCGGACAAAGCGGCCTCCCCCGCCCACCACCCGCACCGCCGCGTCATGGGCTGCGCTGCACACTTGAGGAGCTATTGATGTTAAGGGCCAGTTGCCGGCATTGTGAGTCGCTGTGCGTGTGAGGTGGCTGAACTGAACCATGGAGGGAGTGCGCGAATTCTGTGTGAATGTGTGCCCATGCGTGCGTGCGTGCGCGCGTGTTTGTATGCTAGTTTCAAGCGTGTGCGAGCGATGGTTGTGACGTAAGCACATGCGTGGGTCTGAGCGTGATGCTAGTTAAACAGAATGAGGTCAGCATGAACTCGGATCTCGTGATCAGAGCAGGGCAACATGAAGAGCATGACCATCGGTATTTAAACGTTACACGTGCTTCAAACGGCGAAATGGTGACAGTACGGTTAGAGGTGTACACGGTTAAAAGAACGACCACGACCGCCCGTAACCGTGAGGATCGAAATTTAAAATACGTTACTGCCCGTAACCGTAGGGTCAAATATGCAACCACCCGTAACCGTAAGGCTCAAATCCATGACTGCTCATAACCATAGCAGACGAATTATGTTGTCCAAAATGTATATACATTACGTCAAATTTCGCCAAGAAACAAAATAACCGCAACTGTACTCTGCTCTAACCGTTACCTCGCGTTACCATTACCTTCCGAATACTGACATTTTGTATAAATTTAACGTGTTAAAAACTTGACTGACCGCAAACTTTAGCTGAAAACGAGCCATAACCGCCCGTAACCGTTAACCGCGGACAACCCCGACTATAGGTACTTAGTGATCACTGTACAGTGTACTTACAGTGTACATACACTGTACACCTCTAGGTACGATCCATCTGACGATCTCCCTCCTCTGAGACGCGAGACAGACAGGCCGAGAACGGAAACAGCCCCACGACCCCTGGGAATGGTCTGGGCGGTAATCCACCCGGCCCAAACGACTCCCATTCGACGACTGCAAACGGCTGCAGGCCTCCTCCCAGGCAGTCAGGCACCGCCGGAGATTAGTGACGACGAATCCGGCCGCGCTTTTCAGCGGCGTTAATGGTGCTTAGCGCTGGAAGCGACGCCTGATGAAAATATAATGTAATCATCACCATTTCCGCCAAAAGAAGCGCAAGCGTCTTCGCGGCTGCATTTCCGCCAAGGCGACTGTTCTCCGGCGCGGAGCAGAGGCGTTGCGAAGGCTGTATTTAGCCTGATGACGGCTCATAAGAACGCGGTGGTAAGTAAGAAGGTCGTGAACACATCAAGGCTAACCAGCCACCGCGGTGATAAGCGCAGTAACTCCGCAATGACTAACGGCGGAAATACGCAAGTGCCATTTGACTACCAGCTTGAGGGCTTTTAGATGCCTTGCTCGACTGCCATAGCAGTCACTATAATGACTGTGGCTGTTGAACCCGTGGAGATGACAAATCCTTTTAGGAGTTTGACCCTTCATCTTCCATCCACCATCGCAGACCACCCAGGTAAAGCTCGTTCTGGGAAGATCCTGGTGTGTTGTTAAAAAGCAGTGCGTTTCACATGGTAGGTATGCCTTTATACGATTATTAAGACGTCACATGGCACCGCTCCGACTCATCTCGATAAAACAGATGCATTTGTCGGTATAAACACCATGGCTGACGTAAGCGGCGTTTTTCCAATGACACGGTTTCTATAGGGGAACACAGGCAATTGCCTTCTCCGATTATACCTACCCACAACACCTAGTTTCATTGTATTCACTGCATTCACTGCATTCACTGCATGCACTGCATTCACTGCATTCACTGCATTCACTGCATTCACTGCATTCACTGCATTCACTGCATTCAGTGCATTCATTGCATTCATTTAATCAAACAGCAATGTGACCGCTAGCTCCAGCACGATATTTTGCAATGCTGTATGACAGATTGTCATTGGACAATGACGTCATCAGCTGACACGCAGACAGGTGACTGTATGACAGGTGGACACATGCAAGCGTGACAAGTGGACAATATGGCGTGGAGGTCAGAGTGAGAGGGCGGCAGGTGAGGGATGATGGCACTGTGGACGGCTGACAGACGACCTACAAATCGGGGGCGAGACACGACGCCCGGCAGCCGCCAGCCCGCAGAGGACGCGACAAACACAGGCGGGTCACGCGCGGACAAAGGGCACCTCGCTCAGGAAGATGTTGTGACAGAATGACAGAGACATGACAGACGTGTCATAAAACAAGCGACACGTACAGAATGCAAAACATGTGTATGGAAAATTGGAAATCAACCACCAAATATCGACATCGCACATTTTGATTAATAAAACGGTAAGTTCGCACATGATGCCACCGAGGATACAGTTCAACCCGGCTGCCTTACCCATCATACCACCGTCCAGCCCAGCAGCCTACATATAATTTATTTTCTCAAAACTTAATTTCAGGCAATTATTTACTGCACAGAAAATACTGTGCGTTTGCTGTTGTTTCGTAACAATATTTCCGATGTTTTTGAATTCATGACGCCAGCGTCGTCCGTGGCCTCCGCCTCGGTGAGACATCTCCCTCCGATTCCCGTGCCTGTCTTGTGCCGGCTATCTGCGGCCTTTCAGTGGCTGCGATAGCGTCGCTGGGCGGGTCGCCAGGCATGCCCCGACTCGCGTGCGCCCCATTCCGTGTGGTGCTCCCGTCAGCACAGGGCAGGGCGACTCCGCCTAGTGACCCGGCCGGTCACCGGTCACATGTGTCAGAGACAGACATGGCAGCGCCGCCCCCCGGCGCAGGAACACGCCGGTGATAGAAGTGGCAGCTCCTTCCGGCCCGCAGGTCACCACCGAGTGGCAGCTGCAGATACCGTGTCACAGGTCACACCGTGCCGGCCGCAGATACCGTGTCACGTCACACCATGCCGGCTGCAGATACCGTGTCACAGGTCACACCGTGCCGGCCGCAGATACCGTGTCACAGGTCACACCGTGTCAGCTGCAGATACCGTGTCACAGGTCACACCGTGACGGCTGCAGATACCGTGTCACAGGTCACACCGTGTCAGCTGCAGATACCGTGTCACAGGTCACATCGTGCCGGCCGCAGATACCGTGTCACGTCACACCGTGTCGGCTGCAGATACCGTGTCACAGGTCACACCGTGTCAGCTGCAGATACCGTGTCACAGGTCACACCGTGTCAGCTGCAGATACCGTGTCACGTCACACCGTGTCAGCAGCAGATACCGTGTCACAGGTCACACCGTGTCGGCCGCAGATACAGGGCCGGTGGGGCTGACGGCCACGGATAGAGTGACAGCAGAGGTTAGAGGTCGCATACTCTGGTGGTTAACTTCCTTGCCCCACAGAGGTTACAGCAATGCAGCATGCGTGTGTAATGTGTATGTGCATGTGTATGTTAATGTGTATCTGTATGTTTATGTATTTCTATGAGGTTTTAAGTGTAGGGATCCGAAAAGGGATGTTATTAGGAGATATGTCAGGAAAAAGAAATACCCTTTCAACACAAAACACAAGACATTTATTCATGTCCTTTCTACACAAAACACACCACATCCACAAACACAAGCTCAGTCGTTATACCGACATTCACGGCTAGCCGGTGCCACCGCAACGCCCTGGCCTGGCCCGGAATGAGCAGCAGTGTATCAACTCGACGGAGTGTCTGTGTATGCTGTGGGCGGAGGAAGAGTGAAGCTCGGCAACCCTGCGGCCTGGCCCGGCCTAATTGATGAGGGTGGAGCCACAGAATACACAGATACACACGCACGCACATACACAAACCCACACAGGGTGCGTGGTGCTGCGACGGAGCGTCGGCGGCACAGTGGCGCAGCGCCGCCCGCCGCCGGCTCAAAACAGCCGGCAGCAATAACAAACGGCGCCGCTATGAGGACCAGATAAACACCCCGTAAAAACGCCACCGCTCACCGCCCTCCGCTCCGACCATGCGGCGCCGGAGAGCCGCCGCCGCCTCGACTGCTGCCGCCCTCAACTGCTGCCGCCCTCAACTGCTGCCGCCCTCAACTGCTGCCGCCGCCGCCTCAACTGCTGCCGCCCTCAACTGCTGCCGCCGCCGCCTCAACTGCTGCCGCCGCCGCCTCGACTGCTGCCGCCCTCAACTGCTGCCGCCGCCGCCTCAACTGCTGCCGCCCTCAACTGCTACCGCCCTCACCGCCGCCACCACCGCCTCAACTGCTGCTGACCTCACCACCGCCGCTGCCTCAACTGCTGCCGCCCTCACCACCGCCACCACCGCCTCAACTGCTACCGCCTCAACCGCCGCCACCACCGCCGCCGCCTCAACTGCTGCCGCCCTCACCGCCGCCACCACCGCCTCAACTGCTGCCGCCCCCACCGCCGCCACCGCCGCCTCAACTGCTGCCGCCCTCACCGCCACCACCGCCGCCTCAACTGCTGCCGCCCTCACCGCCGCCACCGCCACCGCCCCAACTCCGTCTCCACCACCGCCTCGACCTGCCATCACGCCGTGATATCGCTGTATTCGGTACTTCGAAAGTCAAGCGCCATTCTGGTGACCCAGGTTATAGAACGGTCAGGGCCGCGCTAAAACACTTGGAAGTGCTGCGATTGAAATTCGTGGGCTTTATTTCACTTTGCTAAGATTAAATGGCTAGTGCTTACTTCTTGTGACTTTAATTTGATCGCATAAGTTTGTTCGTGCATATCTTACCTACCTCTTGTGCTAATTTGCAGCATAGAAACGCAGCAGTTGAAATAAAATGAACCTACATTTAAAAACAGCATGGCAATTTGAAATTTGATATGCTCAAGCTCACATTTGACCCTTCAAATTCTTATTTTTGCAGTGATTAACATTGAAAAAGTGTCGTTGCAAGGAACATTTTTTTCCCCCAGGAACCGAAACTAAATCACATCAGCAGCGGACAACATCTCTAAAATATAGTTATTCAGGGAGAAAATCTTCGAAAAACTAAATACTTTCTTGCATGAGTACTCATTTTCGTTATGGTCACATTGACTTCGAACGTCTACAAAACCAATTAGCAATATTATGAGAATCCAGTCATTAAGTGCGTGTTAGGCTTTGGTGTAGGCATATCAGCAAACATCATAACATGTTAAGAAAGACGGACTTGCATAAAACCCGATGTCCGCTCGTCTACGTAACACCCCCAAACGTGCTGTTTCTCGCCATCTTAGCGTTGGTCGTCGCTGTGCTGCATGCTGCTGCCGCCTGCCAGGGCCCAGTGGCAGTATCTTACTGCGACAGACGGGAGAAATGGCCACCCAGCACGCCGGAAAGCCGAGATTTAGTTCGACAGGTCTTTCGGACCGTCAGGATAATTGGATTAAAGGGCTCGTTTATTGCGTCTGACTGGCGCGGCGGCTGCCGGCCATCATTAACGGGGTTTATAGGCGATGAATTATCGTCCCCTGCTGAAACGGCCCGGGTTCGAACAGCACGGGTCGATTCCTGCTGCAGCAGCGGTCAAGTCAGGTGTACTGGGAGCAGGGGTGCGCCCGCCGACCAACCGACATCGTGGCCTCCTAATGAACGGTAGGCGGCGCCGACTGCAGACGGGTACGCCGTGGAATGGTCACGGGAATATTAAAACCAACCATCACTTCCTTTATAAAGGCAACAGTCTATTGCAGTCGCTCCTACCACTCTTAACGCGAACAATGCATATTCCTTCCTCTGCTGTCTCTTCCCATCGGCTGACCATTTGAACGCCTATTCTTTCAAACCTATGACCGTTTGAACGTCTCTCCGTCCGAATATGTGACCCTTTGAACGTCTATCCATCCGAACCTACAACCGTTTCAACGTCCTTCCGTGCGACCCTATGACCGTTTAAAGACATGCATCCGACCCCTTCGACCATCGTCTGACCAGCATGACTGTCCGATCATTCGACCTTCCAACTACCCGAGCATCGGATCACAGTATCGCAGTTCTTTGCAGATGGCACAGCAATGGCCATCACCGCACACCACACCACCACCACATGGCCAGAACACCTCACACCATCCGGCGTCGGCAGCGGCGAGGTGGCGGACCGTTCTTAGCGGATCGTCTGCACAAACAAACAGAGGGGTGTGCGCGCGGCCGGCGACGGTTCGCGATCGGCCGCGGCGGTCACACTGTTTATGTGGCTGATAGTGCGCCTGATTGGTGACCGGACGGTGACCGGGGTGCTGAGCGATGACCTCGATAAGGCCGCCTCCGTCAGCTATGGCATCGCTGATGGATTCCAAGGCAAGTCGGGCTCGGATGGAGGCTGGCGCAGGTGGATGGGTTTCAATGATAGGTTTAATTGAAGTGCTCGGAATTCGGATTTGTCGAGGGCTTTGCTTCAGACTTCAGTCATTTTCCAGACTTGTTTGTTGTTAACTCTTTCGGACGGTGTGTCTACAAATTAAAACACCGGGTGTTTGGGTGCGCGATAGTATCTGATTGCTGACAACCGGTAGACTTGAAAACGGACCAGAAAGAAGACAGACATACCAATGTGGCAGTCGGCAATGGTCTGCCGTGGGTCTGCTGTGGGTCTGCTGCGGTCTGCTGTGGGTCTATTTAATCTGCTGCGGTCTGCTGTGGGTCTGTATAATCTGCTGCGGGTCTGTTGTGGTCTGTTGTGGGTCTGCATAATCTGTTGCGGTCTGCTGCGGGTCTGCTTTGGACAGGCTGCAGTGCCCACTGTAGCACCCTGCGGCGTTGGCCGGCCCGGCCGTCCTGTCCGCCGCCGAGGGGTCGCAGTGCAGCGTGTCTGCCACGTGTCGCGCGTGGTGCGCGGAGGCCGGCATTATCGCACGTGTTGACGTGCTCCGTGACGGAGCGCAGCCCGCTGAACCGCTCTGCAGCCTCACCCTGGCGCCGCGGGGACCCGGGACAGAACCAGCCCCGCTGAACCGCTATGCAGCCCTGCCCGGCGCCGCGGTTAGCAGCAGAAGAACGAGAAACGGACACACGAGTCTGGTATGCCAGGCCGACTCCCGTATTCTGTAGCTTGCAAAACTGCACTGGCATAATCAAGTAATCTAGACCGCAATGTCATCTGAAACCTAGATTTTTTAGAAAAAAAAATCCTTGAAACCATATGATAAGTTGCATTTATACACTTACACTAAAGATACACAGAAGTTAAACATAAGTAAAAAGTATGCATAATGTATTACTTTATAGTTGCCGATTTCCCTGTTGTTACAAGGTAAGAGCCAACGGATCTGATTTTCCGAGACCACTCCATTTCCTAAGCTTCTGTCCGAAGTTCGGAGCACTTCGCTCCGTCTGAGACTGTCGCGTTACGCTCTCAGCCCGTCGCCGTCCATCCCGCGCCCTGCCGTCGCCGGAGAGAAGGCAGTTGCACAATCGCAATCCCGCGCGCTGATGGGTTTGTTTGAGTTGAGCCGAGTACCGCTCGAGTGGCTCGAGGAACCCGAACTTGTACAGAGGACCGGTGGGAACGGAACAAATGGTGGACACGGCTGGCTCGTCAGTCGGAGAATTCGCCAGTTTAAAACACCTCCGGATATAGGGGTCGGCTATACTTGCATCATCTGAGCCTTTGAGCTCTGGTAGCATGGCGTCGGAAGCGGGGGATGAGAGGGACGTGTTCGCCAGGCAGTAGACGTCTCCCCACACATTTTAAGATTATATTACGTATATGGACACTGCATGTAAAGAGTCTATTTTAAATTGACTCTGTCCCCCCTCCCCCTCTCTATCCTTCGGCAGGTGGCAAGGTGGTTGTCTGTTCGTAATGTTTAATTCCACAGAGCGTCAGAGGGCATATGCTTCTGGGCTTTTCATGAGCGGGCAAAA
>JARBER010157351.1:0-10596 GCA_030265075.1 Balanus glandula
CAAGGTGACTTCTGCATATCAGCAGGTCCCTTTAAAAGCTGATGGAGGGCACTCTCCAGACTGGTTTGGGCCCTTTTCTACGTATTTACATTTACATGCCTTAAACGAGCAAAAATGTGCTGTTATTTATCGTAGTAGCATTGTGTAGGTTCGTGGGCGTTCTTTTATGCGACGTAAGGCGTTTTGCGGGCGCCTGACACCATCCAAAACACTGAGGCCCCCAGAGGGCCGAAGGCTCGGTCACCCAGAGGGGCCTGCCTGACCTTTACGGGGTAGCATGGGCCAATTAGCCCCCCCCCCCCCCCCCTGCTAAACCCTTGTATGGGAACGTGAGATATCGTGAGAAATCGGGAGAAATGGGGAGGAACTGTAAATGCTATCAGCTGATTTTGTTAAGAAGATGGTAAGTCGTAGTGGGTATGGTGAGTTAGAGTTCGTAGTGGTCTCATACATTCAAAAGATCACATGCAAAATTTCACTGCGATCTGTAATCGCTTTAGGTTAGCACATCGAGCCTGAGTGAGCCCATGTCGGCCGCTCCCGGCGTTGCAGTCTCCGTTGCGCCTCGCGTTGTGTTATCGGCGGGGCAGGTCGCTAACACCAGGTGACGGGCGGTGGCGGCGGCCGGACAGCCAGGCGCCCGGCGCGCAAGCGATGACTGTTCTTCTGAAGTTTTATTTTGCAACGGTGACCGTTATTGAACCTAAATGATTATATTTATCAGTACCCGTCTAAATTGTTGTCAAGTTTACTTGCTGTGTCCTATGATATTATTGCATTCATCATTTCGGAAAATAGGATTGACCACCGTGTCCTACGATTCGGGTTTGTTCGAGTCGGTCTATGGCCAGTTATTTTCCATGGATATTACCAGTCATTTTATATCATTATACGTTCATATGTCAGATATAATTTAAATTAAGATAATTGCATCGAATCAAGATTATTGTATCAAGATGTATTGTAATCGAACTGAGCTGAACACTGCTTGTCGAAATCAGGTTTGCTTATGCTTTGGATAGACAATGAAAAGCTCAGCAAGGGAATGAACCTGGTTTACAGTAGGAGCTAATGTGTCTGTTAGAATGGTCGTCAGTCAGTGCATGGAGACCATCAAGTAATATATATGCAGGTACACAGCTGTATGTAGGACATTAATCATAACTTTATTCATAGTGCCTACGCTCCACAACGGCAGCGACAACAATCGCATTTGTCAGTAACAGTCTTCAGGTCTCGCTAGCTTAACAATCCCTGATTTATCAGTACATAATCAGCAGTTAATTTCAAGACTAGCAGAGTTATTTACGAATTGGCAGTGTCCGTGCACACATTAACATCAATTTGCTATAATTTTAAGCTAGCAGTTATGCGATTGATCATGATTGATAATTATTCGCAGTAATTAAAGAAACCTCTCCAGTTACCAGATTACCAGATTTAAATGCTTCCAAGTTGCCAGATCCTTCGCTGGTCAACATTTTCCCGGATTTACTATTTTTCCCTGTGTCTCACAATAGCCGTTTTCACGATGGATTTATGTGCGGCTGAGAATATCCTTACTCAGAATATCCTTGTTGGACTTTGGAGGATAAGCTTAAGGAATAACTTGTATGCAAGATTTCCTTGAAATAAGCATGAAAAGGATTGAAAATTTAGTTGTGATGCCACATTTCCATCTAAAAACTTGCGTCGATACGCAGTCAGATCCTCAGTAGTGTTAAAGGGGTATTCGATTGCGTCTGATATGTCACAATTCGCAAATCCATTTCATTGCTTTAATCAAGACTGCCGTCAAGACTGTAAAGACAAGACTGCTGTCAAGAGTACTGGCGCAAGGGACACTGAGGGACGCAACGGTCAGGGTGTATCCAAAATGGCCGCCGCTCTGAAGTTGCCAGATATTGTATGAAATTGAACAATTGTTCTTAAATAAATACTGTCTTTGAGTATGTACTATATCGCACTTTTTTGTTGAATTTAATAAAAAAAGGTTTCCTTAATGACGATTACTATTAATCTAGCCTAAATCAGTTTTTTTTTTGCTTGGAAGGCATAACATACTGAAATATCCATACTAAAGTCTCAGTAAGGATATTCTCAGTAAGGATATTCTCAGCCGCGCATAAATCCATCGTGAAAACGGCTACTGTCTCCCGTAATCCGTTCCACTTCCGTTGATTTCTAAAGAAAGCGCCCCGTTTCCATTCATTCCCATCCCGTTTCCATTTCCTTACGATATTCCCGTTCCATGAAGGGCTCATATTCAAAACGTTCGGACCATTTTTTTTGTTAGCTTCCAACCACAGGTCATTGTCAAACCGATTATGGCAATATAACAACAATTAGTTTGATAGGAAATGAAAGAATTGTTCAGATTCGAACCAGGTGTCATTGCATCAGCACTTTTCACGATGGATTGCTGCTCTGCTGAGGATAGCATTGCTGTTTTTCTTAGAATAACCTCAGACATATGTTGGTATGTAAGCTTCTGGATGTACTTTCAATGCAGTTTTTTTGCTGGAAATGTTTCCTATGGAATCAAAACTGCCTGTGGCGGAAAAAATTACGAATTTTAATATCACATTTTGCCTTTGACTTCTTTCAACGGCGAGAGAAGGTCATTTTCATATTTTTTACACGTGATGATACTTATGTTTCTTGCACTGCCACGAATTTAAGGCTTGTGATACTTCATTTTTTCTTGCGGTAACTTCTGAACAAATGCCTGAATCGGCATCAAATTTTCGCACAGCATTTCATGCCAGGCGCCAATTTCCCATTACAGTCTATAAACAAAAGTGTGAATTTAGGGCACTTGTCATTGACTTACCCAGCTTACGACCTGCATAGAGGCGTCACCTACTGACCTCTTCATTGGATAGGTGGAATAGCCAGCCATGTTGGGCCTGGCTCAGTTTTACTGCGCCCACCGGCCGTGACCCAGGCCCTGCTCAGCATCTAAGAATCTTTGAGAATATCGAAGAATCTTCGAATATGCATGCGCAGTAACGCAAATTGAGCCTACGTAGTATGCACATGCTAACTGGCGAATGGCATAACAAGTAAGACGTCATTGCCGCTTCTGTCTGAGGAATACCTAAGACTAAAATGAGTTGATGCACTTTTTTTAGTTGGAGCTTTTTGACCTCTGCATCTTGCAATTTACTATATTTTGCCTTTTTTAATTTGATTTTGACTTGTATTTATTTTTGTTTTCTGCCCGTTAAACGTAAGATAGTTTTATCGCCAATCTCGTGTGCAGTGAAGTCACTAAATTGCATATATCTAAGAAATATCGAAAACCTGGTACTTGTCACAGATAGATGTAAAATTAATGTAGGAGAAGGTTCTTCGTTTTAGCTCTAGAGAGCTAACTCTGAGATATCTTGTATATTCATCAGGGAACAATTTATGCCCCTTCGGTTAAGCGCAATTTAACTGTGTTAAGTGTTTCATAATAACATGCTTTGGCGTAGCACGGCGAGTGCAGCCGGCACCGTTTTAACAGAGCTGTGCTTCCCCCGGACAGGGGCGCTCGAAGCGGCGGATCCGTTTCGACTGACGGTGAACGGGCGTGCTAGATTGGGCCGAATTTGACCAGAAGCTGCCCAAGTTACGTCATATGGCCGCCCGGCGGACCGGACACACTCGGTGTAGCTGTAAATCGGGAGATATTGGGCGGCAGCTGCAATAAATGGCGGTTAACAGTCGACACCAATGGTCAACGGCGCTCATCAGAGAAACCATTCCACTGCAGTGAAAAATCGACAGGAAATTCGCCGCGATAGCAATGAGAGTCTTATAGTTAAAGCTAGAGGTCCTCGTTTTAAAGAAGATATGAAGGAGCGACTGATGCTATACGTCAAGCTTCCGTTTTCTAATCGTTGAATATAGGCTGACGCCTATATTCAACTTGTGACTGTGTATAACTTGAAAATGGTTTTATGAAACTAATAAGTAATAACTGCTATTTTGCATACGATTGTTGGACATGTAAATTATATTTTAGCATGTTTGTACGTCTTTCACACTTCAGGGTCTTCATATAAATATTATTTTCAATTTAAAAACATAATCTTAACACGTGCGCTGGTATGCCACTTACGCGCACTGGAGGGGGGGGGGGCGCACAAAACCCCCTTGAGATCTCCGAAAGTACGAAAGCTAGAACAACCAAACTTACAGTATGAATAGGTGTTGTATGGTCTACATTTATTCAATGTTGGTGACCCAAGTCAACATCTCCAAGGTCAAACCAGGTCATGAAGGTCAAATTTGACAAAATGTTACATTTTGGTTAATTTGACCTCTGTGACGTCACGGACTCACGGGTCACTACAAAGGTGTTCTGAGTTGTGTACGGTGATTATAATTGACGTCAGCTACATCATGGCGTTTTAATTACCAGTATCTGACTGTAAGTTCCGAGTACATCGCTTTGCAGACTTCGGTTTTGGGCGCCATCTTGTAATGCAAATCCATATAGCTCAAGGATTTACCGACCGGTTTTTGATTTTTTGTTTGGCGTCAATCGAGTAGCTATTAAATTTAAAAAAATGTGGCACAAGCGCCATTGTCAATTGTCATATACCGCTTCGCTTGTGAGTTGTTTGAGAAAAACATGTGGGGGGAGGGGGCACAAAAGTATTGTAGCATATCCACTATTTGGCAAAACAATGTAATCAAATCATGCACTCTGCTTGATCAAAAGATAGTAAATGTCGTTATGCAACGGTTTTAATCGTGACATACAATTCTACCTAGAAACAATCGTGGTGTTTGATACACTTAATGGCTTTTGATACACTTGATGGCTTTTGCTACAATTGTGACTTGTGATATCATGTATGTATATTATATCTTATTACTACCATATTACTGCCAATTACTTCCTATCCTCTCTAAAAAAAATCAGTACAAAGACATATTGCGAGAGTTTGATATAGGAAAGAACAAAAATATCATAGCCCTTTCAAAACCCTTCAAGGTTGGCTGTAAAATTTGATTAACTAACTTTCTTATGCGCGGCTTACGTACCATGAGTTGGAGAAGCTTTGTTGCCCAATTTCTCTCATCTCTATGCAATTTCTCCCTCTCAGCTTTTCGTCTGCAGTCTTCCGGATCAAATACGAACGATGTCAGCGCGCACATTCGTCCGAGGACAGTGAGTCGTTACAGAGCTCCGTTTTACAGTCAGCTGTCTGATGGACTCGTTTGGGGGTCCGTGTGGGACTCTCGTTCCCCGCTGATAGTCTGCTGGAACATCGGTCGGCAGATGTGAGGACCACGATGAGAAGAAAAATGAAGGTCTCAGCTCTCAGAATTTCCAGACTGACCCGGATGTGTCAGCTTCATGAAAAATAATCCGGATTGGGCGTGGGATTGCTGAATGCCATGGAATCCTATCTCTCAGACCGACCAGATACTGCGTTATTGACAGCGTGAATACATCTGTTCTGGGTTTTAAGGGTTATATGCAAGCTGTATAGGTACCAACGATGGATAGGTATCATAGATACCAGCAATATTTTCTGACTTGTTACATTGCTTTAAAACTTTTGAAATGATTGTATTTTTTGTCATGCAAAATTAGAATGCTGTAATGCTGTTTGTAGCTAAGACGTAAGTGTTGTTCTATGTCGTACCTGCGCCAAAATGACATGTTAGTGTGCTTGGACTTTTTGATCAGGAAATTACTTTGATATTAATGAATCTATTCATAACGTGCTGCAAAATTCTGTCTTTTGTATGAAACGAGACAAAGTGGTAAGAAGTTGTATTGGTAATGAAGTAGAATATATGGGCTTATTTCTCGAGACGTGTAAAAAGGTTAGCAAAATTAAAGCTTTAAACATCCCGAAGAATAAGGCAATATAGTCTACATCATTTATTATGTGCATCATGTTCCTTGCAGTTGAAATACACAATTTAAGTTGTAATTTTATGAACGGGACAGCGAAACCTTATCATATAAGTGCCAAGTAGTGCGTAAATGTTCCAATGTGATGACTAAAAAATAGATCGGGCTGAAATTATTTTTACAATTTATTATCTCCGTCCTTTGGGCTCACGACATGTCAAAAATAACATCGATATTCCACTCAATTGCCGAGGAAATAAGGATGAAAGGAAATAGACCACCTTCAACATTACTTTTAAGCTGAGATGCAGTTTGTAGCCGGTAACGAGAAACCTATTATTTTCAGAGCTTTCGGCTGAAAATACATTCTTCCCGAAGATATTTCCATTTTCGTGAAAGGAATGCAGCTCTCAGAGCTAAGATAGAGGATGTGCATTTCCAGAGCACACCTGTGCAGAGGTAATACAATCAGCCAATCAGCTTGCAGCTAGAGTTGAGCGCATCTATCCCGTGCTAGCGTGCAGACCACAGCTTGGTTCTGATTGGCTAAGCAACATGCGCTTTATTTGAACCCTGAGTCTGAGAGTATGTATATAGTTTTTGGTAATATGACTAATTCAAAATGTTATGACCTAGAATATGGAAGATTTTGCCATTTTTGAAATCCAAAAAAATTAACTGTATTAAACAATATAATCAGTTGGTTTTCTGATAAATTTTCGGAAGGTACCTGCAAATAAACAAGAAACAAGATAATATTTTTAGTGGAGGTGATAGATGCTACTTGAACCGAGCGCTTGGTTCACAATAAATAAAACGATCATTTTGCTCAGCTGATTGTGAGCTAAATTTGGTGACATTCAGTAGTCATGTTTTATTTGTACAAAATTTAAGTAAGTTTATATCCAACAATAAAATCAATGTAAGACCCCGTAGTCACCGTGGCATGCCAAGAACGCTTCGGATCGAAGAATCTAGTAGACATAAAATCTGCAATAAGCGGCCATCCATGTTTTATGATTCTAAAGAAAGCTGTCGTCGCAAATGCCCCGAAGACGAAAAATGGTGCAACAAGTACATTGATCCATGCACTGGAGATTTGGTGAAGGAAGAGTATACTAAGTCGTATGAAATATGTTGTGGCCAAAAATACGAAGTTGAGAAGTCAGTGGTAACGCGTGAACCACCCAAACGTCCTATGTGCCCACCACCGCGCAAGCCTTATTGTCGGCCGCCACCTAAATGCTGCAAGCCTTGTTGCAGACCCAGTATACCACAATGTCCACCACCATGCCGGAAACCGTGTTGTCCGCCTCCACCATGCGCTGTGTACCCCAGCGACATTCGGCAAGTACAAAATAAGCTTGGAAAATTGGATTGCCAGTTTAGGAACGTCGAGCAGTCGCTGAATGATGCAATTATTGCATTGGGCCAGCTTCGATGCTGAATTAATTGTACATAATGCATACACGCATAACAAAATAGGTCTACTTTACGAAGACTGATGGAAGGCCAAAAGCAAGACAGACAAGTGCTGAAAAGTGCTGAAGATTTAATACTAAAATGGATGCTGGATAGAACTATTTGATAATTACTATTGTACTGGCTTCATGTAGAGGCACGAATAATATTTTGGCCATTACTAAATGTAAAGGCACCATAATCCTGTCAAAGTGATATTTAAATACAGAACTTAAAAGCAGTCCCCTGTCGTCTTTGACATATATAGCAAGCCATGCTGCTATAACTTAAAGAAGTGCATATTTCACAAGGACGATAACGTATTCGTGTTGAACAAGCGATTGCGAGGCAAAATCGACGGCAATAGCGGCATTTGTGTTGTTATGATATATTTGTAAACATATGTCAAGCAAAATGTGTATAATGTTTCAATTGGCAGCGTCTTCACTTTTCAGATAATTCAAGGTGTCGAAGAAACTAGGTGAAATGCTAACATTATATACCTACTTCTATTAGTATTTTTCAGCTTGCATATTTCCTAGCCAAATGAAATGCAGGCCGAGTTTATCTTACACATATCTTACTTTACCCTGTTCCTGGAGGGTACAAATGATACATATCTGTCGGGGAGGAATTATTCGCCAATCGCCCCCCCCCCCTCTTCGGACGACCTTGGCTTCTTCTTATAATCATGCAACTAGGTGGATGTGTAGGGTCTACAAGGAAATATATTTTATGCGATTCTCCTTTGCGTAGAACATAAGTTATAACTTGAATTCGACATAAGAAGCCAAGATATGTTGTGCATTGATTATATTTTGCATACAGAATTTCGTACAGACACACATTAAAAGGTAAAGTGTTAGTGTTCGACGCTTATACTTACGATTGGTATTCTAGATAATACTTTATAACGTATTTCAGTCTCCACCAAAGTCCGATGCTGCCTTCTTACGAAATGGTATGGTATGCAAGGTATGCCTTGCACTCTGTCTATTATGATTGTGCGTCTTACTATCCTAAACAATAATAAAGTATGAAGTAAAAATGAAACCAAATTAACAATGAACTAATGCGCCCAGCGATGGCCTACTTTGCCGTCACGACCGTTAATTTTTGACTGAATAGTGTCATAATAGTTAATTTATGTTCTAAAATAACTTTATTAACCGTTTTCACTATGGGTTTTTGCGTGAATGAGAACTACCTTACTGGGAAGTATCTTACTGAAATTTTAGTCCCCTCCATGAGGTTTTAGAAAATAAGGTTAAGGAATAACTTAACATGCAATTTTTGACCAGAAATGCTCCCATAATTTTTTAATACGTTGGCAAGACACATATTTTTAAACAATTGTAAGGTTTCGTTGTAATAAGCATGAAAAGGATTGAAAAGTTAACTGTAATGCCATATTTCCTTCCATCTATTAACAATCAACACAACTAAAACTTGCGCATATACGCAATCTCAGTCTGCGCAGATATGCAGTCTCAGTAGTGCAAATTTCGATGATGGTGCCGTCTGGTGGTGCCTTCTTTATGGTTTGCTCTCTGTATAAATACGGAGATGGCGCCATCTGATATGCCCTCAGTCTGGTTTGCTCTCTATCTGTTGAAGCCCTCTACAGGCCTCTGCATCATAATTAGCCGTCGAAATGCTGAGTCACGACGGACGAGTGTATCCAAAATGGCCACAGCCACGAAGCTGCCAGATATAGTATGAAATCGAACAATTTATTAAATGAATATTTTCTTTGAGTATTGTACTCCTATGATTAAATCTCCATGTAAGGTTTCCTAAATAATGAATAGTATTGATATCCCCTAAATCAGTTTTTCTTGGAAGGTATAATATACTAAAACATCCATGGCCTAAAAAATCAGTGAGGTATTTCTCAGTAAGGTAGTTCTCAGCCACGTAAAAATTCATCGTGAAAACGGCTATTATAAGGATTTATGGCCTGCCATTACGTCGTCAGCTGAGTGTGCCACGATACCTTTTTGACGTCACACTTGGGTTGCGTGTTGTAGCCACGCCACGGTTAACTATTTTGTGTCGGTGGCTCGTTCATCTTTACCATGGATGCCCTGAACAATGTTCAAGGGCGTAGCTTCTCCATACAAGTTGAATATACTGAACAGGACAAAAGTCACTTATAAAGTACCATTAAAATCCACAAAATGCACATTGCTCCCGGATTCGACCCACTTCCTCATCAAAGTTGGAAGGGCCGAAGCCCCAGTTGGAGGGGTTAAAGCCCCTCAAGGAAAAGGAAATTACACATCTGACAATGCCTTCAAAAGAAAGAAAAGCGCCAAATAAATAACGTTATTTAAAGAGAAGAATATTATATCATTCGTTACCATATATCGATAAGTATCTTTAAATTTGTAAAAATGTATTAATTATAATATAGCTGTTGCTATTGATCATTTACATTGAGTTATAATCAATTTGACACTATACGTTTCCAAAAAATAATGCAGACAAATAAATAAAGTTGTCAATGTTTCCGTTTAGAACAAATTATTAGTCAGCACAGCTATAGGTACCGCTGCTTAGTAAGCAGCTGTACCTACTGTCTAGAAACATTTTCTGCAGTACCTTTTGGGACAGGTACTTCATGTTATGAGTGTTATGGTCAACATTCGAAAGATGCGCTCTAGACGAGTGAGTAAGCAATTTATGTGTTAACTCTATTGCTAAACATATCATAACATTTTCGCAATTCAAGCTTCCAACGTCCCTAGCGATTTATTTCCCTGGCGACAACAACTGTCGGAGTCTAATTATCTCCAGTCGCCTGCGCGCTTATATCTACGGTACACATCCAGCTCGTTATACCAAGCTAGATACTGAAACGCCGTCCAGTGGTCCTGCAGTCCTGTCTGAAATATCCAGCGAATATTGTTGGACGGACAAAAGGCTCGGTAGTCGGTGCCACTGACGCCGCCGCCACAACTGACGCTGACACCCGGCAGCCGCCGCCACTGACGCTGACACCCGGCAGCCGCCGCCACAACTGACGCTGACGCCCGGCAGCCGCCGCCACCACTGACGCTGACGCCCGGCAGCTGCCGCCGCCACTGACGCTGACGCCCGGCAGCCGCCGCCGCCACTGACGCTGACGCCCGGCAGCCGCCGCCGTCACTGACGCTGACGCCCGGCAGCTGCCGCCGCCACTGACGCTGACGCCCGGCAGCCGCCGCCACAACTGACGCTGACGCCCGGCAGCCGCCGCCAGACGCTGCCCCCGGGCCGGCGCGGCCACG
>JARBER010157373.1:0-10593 GCA_030265075.1 Balanus glandula
TGTGTGCACTTTGGGTAAAAAAGGCAGTTTTACAACTTTGCACGTGCGAAGCGCGAGCGATACTGAAGATGAAGGTGTTATGTCGCACATGTGGACACAGCATTATCTTGGTGACCTGCACGCGAGACGATACAACACACTATACATTAGAATTACACACGTAGCATGTTTTCCTAACCCTGGCATCGACATATTTAGAGAAGCACGCGCAACTTTACACCCCTGTTTCTCAGAGGGGGTTGATTCTACGTTTGATCTAATTTGGTAAATTATAGCCCATTTGATGCTGATGCACCTGATATTAATAGATAGCCAATAACAGCAATGTCCAACCCCCCTATATGAAAATCCGTAATTTGACTGGACTATAGTGTTCTCATTCTTATTTTTTGGATCATTTGCAAGGCGAAGGTCGATAAAAATTCCACTTATTTATTATCTATGCTCCTTGCTAAAGCATAACGTGATATTCCTGAGCCTAGAAGCTAAACGTTTTTAGATTTATTCACGTGTTAAAATGTGTTCCATATTCAAGCAATATTAGCCCGCGCCGCACTGGGCCTCTTGATTTTCCAACAAAGACTGAAACGGGTTGTTGGACACTCATTCCCCGTATAAATCAGTGCCCATGCAGCTTAGGCGAAAACCAGAAACATCATCCGAAAGCTCTTTAAAACGTTATATTGAAACTATTTAAAAACAAAGTTCAGTTAAACCGCGACCCGTTGGGGGTGCTAAAAGTAGCACTCCTTCCGTTTTTTTCTTATTAACTCAAAAATGCGTTCGTATTTCGACACCGTATTTACCCCGTATTTAAGGGATATTTTATCCTTGCTCCAATCAGTTTTACACCCATGTGCATAAGGGAAAACATGATTTTCCGAAAAACTTTAGACAAAATAATGTTTTAGTGACGTCATGTCATGCCGTTTTCGATGGAAAAACGACAAATACTTGAAATTTTTAGAAAATCGTCATCAACAGTGATTCGTTATCCGTAAGCGCCATGAGACGTCATACATCATCATTTATAAGATGGTTATTTTATATTTTCAAAATTTTGTAAATTAAAACCCCAAAAATAAAAAAGTATTTTTTATTTAAAAGAAAATCACAAACAATTTACGATAATAAAAAATCCAGATTATATTTCAGACAACTACGCTGCTACAATACTAATCCCAAATTTCAAAGTAATATCTTCATTTTTGGCTGAGTTATTTCTCCCCATGTGAATGAAGCTTATGACGTCATTTTTTCAAATTATTTTTTTAGAGCTGTTGTGACCTATTTTAGTCAGTTAAATGTCACCGTTGTTTTCCTGAGTCAAAACTGATCCAGATACATGCGTTTCTTATTTCGAAAAATGAATTTCAAAATTTTACCATTTTTGACCTGGCCTTGACCTTACATAGGGTCAGATTATAAAAAATGGTCCATTCTATCGAATTCTACGTGCAAAATGAACCATAAAACATGTAGTGCATAACATTCGTAGTCCTTTTAGTATCAGTGACCTTGTGTGACCTGACCTTGACCTTAACCTTTTGCTCAAAATTATACTTTTCCTCATAAGCAATATGTATTATGCCTTTGAGAACAAGTTGTGAGACCATTGTGGCAATATAAAGCATTGCAGTGAGCACATGGTCACAAAACAAAACATAAACCAAATTTGACTTTCGACCTGACCTTGACCTGACCTGTGACTTTCAAAACCAACTTTTAATTTTTTATCAGACTAAGCTCATTGAGATCTTTCGATAGCAGCCTTGCACGTCTCACTGCGGTCTTTGGTTTGTAAGAAAGCAAGGGGTGCCACTTTTGGCACAGCCCAGGGGTCGCGGGTGGCAAAATACCCCAGTCGGTGCCGGGTTAAAAATTGAGGTCACCAGAAGACAAAATGGTTAAATTTGCAGGTGTATGACATGCTCCATACAATTCAAATGTCTTAAAACTCGGATAGAAGCAAACGAATGAAGAAGGTCAATATTCATTCAATTTAGAATCGACGTCAATAACTCAAATGGAGCCTCAGATCCATAGTTTAGGTTCGAGAGGTTATACAAGTAAGAGATTCTGACTTTAGCAAATAGGTACAATCATAGCGTATACCTGTAACTCAATATTAACGCCTATATATTATATATTATGATATATTAACGGCAAAGAACTCAAGCCCAAAACAGACACTGCACAATAACTTACGCCATCGTCTTTGTCTCATAACAATGCTTGTAATAATCCGCGCTTGACCGGGGTCTCAGCCGAAAACTATTGCCCGCGGGAGCCAAAAAGTTTCCCCCTCGTTATCTCCGAAACCAAGAGCCGCAGTGAGGCGTGCGATGCGGCAATCGAAATGTCATCATAAGTTACATCGAAAGCATACCTAATTTTGCGAAGTTGAGGTCAAATGACAGATCAAGGTCAGGTCAAAGGTTATAATCAAGACATTGGTGTTTATCGCCTATGCTTTCCATTCAGAGACTTGGATTGCAACCATAATAACTAAAAGTGTTCCTAATGGTACAAAAGCCATCCTGCATGGGCGATCTTTTTTGTAGAGATCAAGGTCAAGGGCTTGTCATACAAAGTCAATGTAACATTTTGTTCAAGAACTTCATGTGAAACATGTTTCATAGGGTATTGTACACATGGAATTCAATGATAACCATCAATTGACCATTCAAACTCATTTAACTTTCACGGCAAAGGGGTCTCCAGCCGAACGCGCGTCGAAGGGGGGGTACATTTTACCCCCTCGTATCTTCCGAAACATAAGCCGCAGCGAGACGCGCAAGCCATCAATCCATAGTCGAGGAAAAGTTGTCGAGCTGGAATAATTTGTGTTGACCTGGAGGTCACATGTGACGTCATAGGTCAGATCAAAGGTCAAATCATAGTTTCTCAAATTGACGGACCATGCTTTCCATTCGAAGTCTTTGATTCTGAGTTCTCTCACAGGTATATGACTCATATTTTACATTACCAAAAGCATAATTAAAGGTCAAGGTCAAAGCCAAGGTCAGGTCACCAAAGGTCGCCATTTTCAAAATATCAAAGCAACTCATGTGACACATGTTTTATGATCATTTTTACACGTATATTTTTAGAAATAAATCCATTGCTACTTTCTGTCGCTATAAAATAACCCTTAGTGCGAAATTCAGGTCAAAATCGAATCATTTTAGGTCAAGTTTTTAAATTAGATAAGTTCAATGTAGTTAAGTTAGATGAGTCTATAATTTTTTTGTCTCAAGTTAACATTACTGGCATTTATTTGTGGCGCCGAGCACCGGCACGGCGTGGGTTTTAATCTAACAGGGAATATTTAAATGCTTCCCTAGGTTTTGTTCAGCAGCAAATATTTTTTTGCATTTGAGGTCATTAATGAGCACCCTGTACTTGTCGAGATGAGCTGTTCCTTTCACAAACATTTTTCTTGGTCTAACATCATTGTCTTCTTTCAGCTGGAAATCCGAGCAGGCGACCTACCGTCTAGCGTCACATCCATACTCATCTCCCAGGTGGGGAGTCTTACGTTTGAAGAAGATGCAGTACTCAACCTACAGTCCCTGACCAGCATAAGTCTGCGCGACAATGGCGACGTTTTTATTGAAAAAGACGGAATGAAACTGCACAAGTACACGTCACTGTCGTCGTTCAACGCCAAAGGATCCAACCTCCTCAGTATTGACAGCCATGCCTTCAACGGTGACTGGAAAGACACCACATCTGTCATTCTGGAAGACATCAAAGAGGTGAAAATCGCACGGCAAGCGTTCAGCTATACGGTTGTGCAGACAGGGCCCAAAATATCAATGGAAAATATCACAGACCTTGATTGGCAGTCAGGAGCCTTCGACGCGTTGGTAAGACAGCTTGATATGGACACTGTCCGGATGGAGAATTGTCGAGGAGATTCTTTCAGTGAAAATATGGAAGGAGTCGAGCTGAATTCTGTCGAGGTCGTCCAGCTCGAAAAGCATTGTTTCAACTATAAAGTCGATCAGAAAGTCACTGATGGTTTGGGGCCATATGTGACTATCAAGGCGAGCTCCCTGGGAACAGTGCATCCACAAGCGTTCTCAGGCAACATCACTAGTCTAAAACTTGAGCAAGCCGTACTTGACACAGTCTACGGAGGCGGTTTTCAGTTGCATGTGAAGGATCTAGAGATACTCGATTCAAAGTTTGACACACTACTCTCCAGGAGCCTCTCAATCACATCCGATTTCAAGCTCTCCTTCCGCAACGTGAAGGTCAAACACCTCCGCAAGAACGCCTTGGCGGCCATCGGGATGATCAATACTCCTCATCCATACCACACTGTTAGTATCTACGGTTTGGATATCAAGCATCCCGAGGACGGCTCGCTGTCGCTTCAGAAATGTCTGCCCCTGGACATCTCCAAGCTGAAAATCCCAGCTCCAGTCACTGAGAGCGTGAGGTGTCCTACAGAAAACTGGACGAGAAGGCTGCTGGGGGTCGACGACCACCGGCCACTGCGCATAGAAGAGTACAAGGTGTTCGACGTCCTGTCTGAACTTGGCTACTGTGATTTAAGGGACGAGACCAGCCCGGAGAGAGTTGATGCCGACGACAATGGATGCGCAGACGACGACAGGCAGGGGGCAGGTGCTGCCATCTGCCGGGTATCCTGCTGTACTGCTCTGCCCAACTGCAGAGATGCTGAGAAACTGAGCTGCACCTGTCCGGATATGAAGCACGTAAGAATCTAATGCCTTAACACGTTCCCGTACAGAAAAAAGTCCACAGCACGAGCATGTTTCCCATGCTGACAAAGAACAGTGTCAAGTGCATGTCACAAAAGGTCACTATGCACACATCATCTACTAACAGTCATGACTCATGCAACACATGTCTTTAATTGGTTCACACGAATATTTTGATAGTGATAAACGCTATACCATCTTAATTTATGTGAGTGATCTTAGTTGGTAATAGGTATTAGCTACGATTTTTATATAGACCTGTTATATAGACGAGACAGCAAGTTTATATGGCTATGAAAGTCAGTGAACAGAAACTCATATTTTAAAATGAATAGACATATAACTAATTTTACTGAGACAATTTTGACTAAAATATAAGTGTTGCCTTGTATTTAACTGAGTGTGTTCACGGTACAGTTAGAAACTAAAGTAAATTGTATTCTGGGACGTCACGAGCTTGACATATAACATATTAAGTTGACATAAATTAGTGAATTTTTAAACATTATTGAAATTGAATAAATGGTAGTTGCTAGTTTATGGTACTATGACACATATTTCGGTTGTCTCTGATTTTGTTCTGTTATTTTGCCTCCCAATATATTCCTTTATGTATTTTTGGGGTCAAAAATTAAAACTTTGAATTATATGGCATATTCATTAATAACAAAAATAACCAAGGGTGTAAAATAAATGTAGTAAACGGCGCTTTATGGCTTACGATGAAGTTGCTGTTGTTTTGTTTTCTAAAATAATATGAAGTGTATCTAACCCTAATTGCGTCCAGCAGACAATTCAACAATTAATAAAATTGTTACCAAAACGTTACATCACAAACTTTCGACACAACCTTTACAAGAGGTTTCTGAGCAACCATATCGGTGGAAAAACGAATCGGTGCCACGCTCGCTCAGCTGCCTAAGGGAGCGGTATATTCATGCTATATAATGTACACATTCATGCGAAGTCAGCCTTTAAAAGCCCTCACTATGATTGTTATGTTTGTTGTACTCCAATGTGAAGCTCACTACCTAAAATAAGAGCCTCCTTATGATGATAATCTACAGTTCAAATTTTAAACCAGTTTCGTTCTCCTGTCTTAACCATCGCCCTGTCTGTGTTAACTGGCCCCCGGTCAAGCTCGTTGGTAGTTTCACGCGCGGGTGACGTCATCCGCGCGTGAATTTTTGTATTTCCCTTTATTGGTGTTAACGCTATGGGAGATACGATGATTAGGGGCAAAATTCAAATTCGTTTCAACGATGAGTTGCTGGTGATAAGTAAAAAGTAGGAATACCATACAAAAGCCACATCAATTTTCTATCAATGACATGGTCCACTTTGCCTGTGGCTTGTAAGTAAATATGTCATTATGATATTATGTGAAAGGATGTTTGTATTGCAAACGTACTGTACAATAAACTATTTCCGACTGAACCAAACAAATATGTTCATCAAATACATTATTCGATGCGTCTCAATAAGAAAACACAATGGTTTTATCGGTTTCACTCTACCATGCTTCGGTAAAAAGTATTTAGTGAAAAACACAAAATTGTGTTATGTGACATCATTTGACGGAAAATAAAAGTGTGTCTGTAAAGTACATGTTTGTCCACAATTTTTTTTTTGTATTTGATGTCTATATTTAAGTTATACTAAAGCAAATAAAAATTACAAAACTTTTAAAATATTAAGATATCAGCAGTTAAACAGAATGTTACGTTATTTTAAGAAAAGTAAATGCTTATTTGTGAACTCACCCAGTGTTCATGTCTCAAAATCGCCAGGATATGGGGTAAACAGTTTGCTTTCATCTGACTGTACCCTCTGGTCTTAACCCTCGCCCATTTCTCACCTTCGCACTACGGGGGGGAGGGGGGGGGTCCTAAAGAGACCAACCTGCTAATTTTTGAACCAAGCATCGCAGAGGAACGTAGAAAAGACAAGCGTGTTGCCTGAAATAAAGCGAGTCTAACAGTGTCTCATTTGTATGTGTCAGATAAATTAGTGACCTTCACAGACCTCACCTAAATGACCTCAAATGGACAAGGTCTCAAAATTGCAGTTTTACTCAGCCGTTCGTCGGTACCAAAGTGATGACTATAAAATTATTATTTTGTCTTAAAAAAAAACTCGCCGTTGTATCAGCTATTCCGTGATTTATCGTTTTTTAGGTTTGGTTCAGAAATGTTGATATTTTCCATGCATTTTGCATTACAGCACATACAAAACGGGCTTAGTATAACTTCCAAACGGATAGAGATAGATAGACGCCGTATACTGGAATATGTTGCCAGTTATGAGGGGAATCGAACGGTATCTCATTTTATGGATTTAAGTCAAGTTGTTAGCTTCGGGGTCACATAAATGGCCTAAGTGTAGGAAACAGATATAAAACAGTGATTTGGCATCGTCAGAAACATACTAATCTAGAACCTGATAAATGTAAAGACATGTACTGGTTTCTGTATCGCGTTTACGGTTTGCATTTTGAATGATAACTTGATTTTACACGATTTTACAAGCATTTATCATTTTTCGCCGACAATTGCAAAAACATGACGTCATCAAAACATATTTTTCCAAAATTATACAACTAATTTCAATAAAACTGTGTTACCTAGCGTATAACTGCTGTAAACTGAGCTAGCCAAAATTTGAAACGGATGCGCTGATTACGTAAGAAGTTGTGCGAGGAAAACATCCGGGGGTCGGCTTAGGACGTGTACCTAATTTCTACATAGGGCGAGGGTTAAGCTGAAGATCCATGCTGCTGCAAAATATTAGCGCGTGTGTCCAGAAGAAGATTCCTTTTCACGCATTCTGGTTTCGTGTACTTACCATTGTCTTAACTTTCTTTTTCTTTTCAGCTCAATATCACGATGGGTGACATCCCCACTAGCGTCAAATCCATCTTCATCTCCCTGGTACAGAATCTGACGATTAATGAAGATGCAGCGTACGATCTGCATTCCTTGACCAGCATCAGTCTTCGCGGCATTAGGAACATCATGTTGAAAAAAGACGGAATGAAGCTGCATGAAAACACAACACTGTCTTCATTTAACATCGTAGCAGCCAAATTCCTCCAAGTTGACAGCAATGCCTTCACTGGTACCTGGAAAGACACTACACCTGTCAATTTGGAAGACATCGAAACTCTACAAATCGCAACACGAGCGTTCAGCTACCAGGCTGTGCAGTCAGGGCTTGACATCAAAATGCAAAACATCACAACACTCGACATTGCTTCCGGCTCCTTCGACACCATTGTGAGGAAACTTGACATCGACTCAGCTTGGATGTCGCAGTGCCACTGGGGAACTTTTAATGAAAAAATCAACAGTATTGTGCTGCACAGGGTCACGATATCTGACGTTAGAACGGAATGCTTCCACTTTAACGTTGACCAGAAGAGCGATGATGAATTGCGGCGAGATGTACTAATCAAAGCGAGTAATCTGATAACCGTGCATCCCCAGGCGTTCTCAGGCAGCATCAGAAGTCTGAAGCTGGAGAACTCTCAGCTCAACACCATTTACGAACATGGCTTCCAAGTAAATGTGACAGACTTCAATATCACCCAATCCAAGATAGAAGCGCTGTTCTCAAGGGGACTCTCGATCAAGTCAGAAAATACGCTCTCCCTCAGCAATGTGACGGTCACAACCCCTTACAAGAACGCCTTCGCAGGTATCTGGATAGCTCCTAAACCTTACCATGCAGTTGTTCTCGAAAATGTGCAAATCAAGAACGTTGAGAATGGCTCTCTGCATCTGCCTCGGAATTGCCCATTATCTGCCCCTAACTGCCCCCAGCCCGATCTGCCCCTGAATGTTTCAACACTGTACATCCACCCACCTGTCTCCGAAGGCGAGATGTGCCCTACACAGAGGTGGACGAGGAGGCTGCTGGGCGCTGACGACCATCGGGCGCTGCTCAGGGCCGAGTGCAAGATATTCGAGAGCTTGCTCCAATTTCACCGCTGCCAGGGTAAGGACGAGATCAAGCCAGAGACACTGGACGAGGGGTGCTCCAAGCTACTGGGGAAGAAGGACGAGGTGAAGCGGGCAAAGGACACGCAGAGCTCCTCGTCTGGGGCTGATAACGCCGACTCGGATGACGCTAATCAGAGCCGGGAACCTGCCCCAGAAAAGAGTCCGGAAGACAACAGTGGCGCCGCCAAAGAATGTCCGGAAGTCGAAGTTGACTCTTCGTATAGAACTGGTTTCTTCGTAGTGTTAGCATTGCTGGCTATAGTTGTGTTTGTTTTAATATATTTGGGGTGGTCGACGAAAAAAAAAGGGGAATAGCCAACGCGATGATACGGAATCAGCGTGAGAACAGCGAATCCACATCGTGCACTTAATTAACCCGCGCCCTGGTGGGCCTCGGTTGATGCTAATCAGAGCCGGGAAACTGACCCAGGAAAGAGTCCGGAAAACAACAGCGGCGGCGCCAAAAAATGCCTGGAAGTCAGAGTGAACCCTAATTATATTAATTGCTTTTTCGTAATCCTTACAGGGCTAGACTAGTTGTGCTTGTTTTCGGGGGAACGCACTTTGATTGGAAGAGGCTTTGCGAATGGCCACCGGCAGGAGCGCAAAAGTGTTTTGTACATAACTTTTGATTTGATCGACCGATTGTCATCAAACTTTGTGTAATAATTTCAAACGTTTTATGCATTTTTTTGGTACCTTAAAATAGTGAGCTAACATCAAATTACACATTAATGACGTTAAAACTGAAGTAATGTCACAGTACTGAAACTTTATCGCATGTTCTTCAATATTACTGTACATGTTCGACAACGTTTAGTCTGCGATGGACTCAATTTACATTCTTTTATGTTGTTTGGGGAATACAATGTTTTTTGAACTGATTCGTATCTCACTTGACCCATGATGACCTTCATAAGACCATCTCTAAACAAGGGTGTGTCATCTGCATCTATTTGTTACACGATTTGGTGAGCAGTGGTCAAAAAATATTGTTTAAGTGACTGATTTGAATTAGCCGTCCAAAGCTGCTCATTATTAGCAATTGGTTCTAGTTTAAACCATGTTGTAATACGGAAGGTGTTTGGCTCTTTGAGAGAGTAATTTCGGGACTTGCTTAAGTAGTGATCGTTATCAAGCACAATATATGTCAACATATTACATATCAATATATGTATGGCAGATGATATGTAAATAACATTATACATTATATGATCCTAGTAAATCAGTAGTTACATTATATGATCCTAATAAATCACTTAAATATAGGAGATAGTAGGTTCTGTAAACTAACGAGTTTCATAAGAAAAAATGAAGTTGTTCAGTGGTAATACATTACAATTAAAATGAAGAAAAACACAAATATAATACCACACAAAATACCTATACGCCGCGCACCGACGGGGGACAGATATCCGCCCGCTGAGGTTTTATGTAGATAGCAAAAAAATGGTTGCGCGCAGCGCCACCAAATTTTGCATACCTGTTAACTGAAAACAATTTACGTCTTTGCTTAAAAATTTGACCTCCAAATTTTCAAGGTCACGTCCTCAGATTACATGACCTGACACACCGTGTTTCACGATTTTGAAGTTTGACATCATGCCATTGCCACTTACTTTGAAGGTTCAATCTGAAACTTGCAGGGTTGCGTTAGGCCATCGATGTCTACAAAATGAAAATCTCGGATTTTTGATATCGGCAACCTAAGGTCAGGTCAATTTCGTAACCTCCCCATTTCGAGTATTTTTTTTATTAATTTAATCCGGACATTTTGAGTGGACAGATTGACGAAGTCAGAGCCCGCGCTAAGCAGAGCTTGTTGCGCAGGTTCTGACCCCTACCGTCCGATCGGG
>JARBER010157384.1:0-10592 GCA_030265075.1 Balanus glandula
ATTATTTCAGGCCGTTCACATTTTAGCTGTGCATGATAATTCAAACGCCAACATCGACGCGAAATGTTCCAATGCAAAAGATGGTCAAAATCATACCCAGCCTTTACCAAATTGGTGTGATGTATAACACATTTTTTAATCCAATGATATTTGATGATAAAAACAATGGATTGGCTAACTGATATCAAGTCAAAGGGACAGGCATTATTAACGAAAACAAACAGCACACAAGAATAATTCTGCCGTTGCATATTGCAGGTCACCCAATATAAAGACCGGGTCTCCACTTGAACGGTGACATATTCGCTTGCAACCAATGAAAAATTGTAAACAGTTTCGATTCGAGTTCGCTGGTATATATCGATTGTTTTGCTTTACCGTTAGTTGTTTGCTCGATCGGCAATACAACATACTTCTGTAATTATTTGTACTTAATTTCAAAACAGCTGCTTTTTGCAAATCCTTGTTTTTAGACAATCTACTACTCAGACACGAGGGCTTCTCGGCCGAGGTGAAATACAGCATGGCAAACTTCAGCTCGCGACGAAGAATCATCAGTCATTTTGTTTGCCCCTATTCTTTGGCATGCAATCCATCCCACTCATATCCTACACTGATAAAGAGCGAGCGCGAAGCGTTCGCTCGTACTACTTTAGTTAAGGTATGATAACAAAACGAATATGAACTAGGCTCGGTCCGCTCTGACCAGTGGTGACGCTTCTGAAAAGCTAATATATATACAGCCGCACTTCCCATTGACAAGCGGTCTTCTTTATTGAGCAGCCCCATCCAGCCTGCCTTACTTCAGACGACTGCCGACTATTGTATGTGACTGCCAGTGCTGCGAGTGGCGCGTGCCGTGTGATGAGGGCCGAGGGGTGGAAGGGATTTTCTCACAAAAACTTCGCAGTGGATTGGACTATGAAGTGCAAACTATATGAGTGGTTAAAGACACCTCAGTCGCAACTTGCCCACAACTTAGGAGAGGAAGCCTCTGCGAAGCGACAAAGTCGATTGTGCTCCGATTTGGTATGTGGCTGAGAACCTGTGAGCCTCCTCATTGCCACAAGTCACGGAAGCGCACACCGAACACCCTTCTTTGTGCCTGAGAAACTACTTACTCAAGCATGCATACATTCATCATAAATATTAATTTCGCGCTCGCTCGTTTATCTCCACCAGCGGTGTCTTAATGGTTAAAAAATGACTCAAGAGTTCAGCGTTTTCTCATTGTTATACGATACTTGCAATAATAAAATAGACAAGTTCATTTGCGTCAAAAGTCTAAATAGATCTTAATTAATGACTTGAGCTGGGTCTAAGTTGTTTAAAATAAATCTAGCCAGTATGTTTTGATGGGTTATCTTTCTACGATCATGACTCAAGATGGGCAAGCTTTTTGCGTGGGCCTTGACCCCAGTATCCAAACACACTGCTGCAATGCCCGGTATAATATAGAGGCGAGAGATTAACGTGCACAGCGTGCCCGGAGCACTGGCATCATCTGGCATTGAACGCGGCCGCTGCCGCCGGCCGCGGCCGGTAATTCAAAGTTCGGTAATTTCTTGATTTTGGTGGGTAATTTATATTAGTCAGGGTTTGTCATGTGACATGGAGCGCAAAACTCAGGTCAGATGGCTACAGAACAACTCTGGTCACGTGGCCTACAGAGCAACTCTGCATTGTGTGTACTACCGCCACAAACTAATCAGCCGAGTACATTTCCACCAAAGCGCTCGATTCAATAGCAAGCATACCTCGGCTGTATACTAATAAGCGATGGAACACTCAGACCACAGCAGGGAGGGCAGCCAGTGTAATACTAATGTAGCTTATAGAGGGTCTATCATACATATCGCATATCATCTGAAGCATTATAATGACATATTTTGAGATACGTGTTGCCATTTCAAGTAGGATTTGTTTGTTTGTTTATATGGAAGCTCGAGAAAGGTCCATCGTCATATTTTTATATCGAGAAAGGCCCAGCATCCTCTCATATTTTTTTGCATAGGTAGAGCGAATGCAAAATCGAGTGTGCACTGAAATATACCACTTGAGACACATTATTTTACGCGACTGTGTACGCAACTGTGGCAATATGGTGAAATCCATCGCTGGGAATGAACGAACACTCTTGGTGGCGATGGATCGGGGTTAGGTCACCAACACTACACTTACACTAAGCTCACTACATACGAGTGCTGTACTTCAGGCCGTTCCAGGGTTAACTAACAATGAAGCAGATCACATCACATAACTAACAGAGCCGCCCGTGATCGGCACCTCTCCTATCCAGAATGGCGGCATATAACTGGGTACTGACCAAATATCACAGACAACGTGGCATTGTATAAACATGACTGAGAGGGCCCTAATGCAAACCTTTTAGATTATAATTCCAATCTTACCAGGCGGCGCCAAAGGACTGATGTTATAATGGGAAATCATTGGAGGAGCCAGGGCCCTCCCATTAGTATACAAATCGGCAGCAGTGATCACAGGACATGTTCGATCAACTCACCGTATCACGTGACCTCCTCCTCGGCGACAAATGCGGCGCCCGCTCCGACTCCGTCACACTGCACCAACGCACTGCACCAACACCGTGCACCAACACCGTGCACCAACACCGTGCACGGCGGGCTCTGCGAGTCCGGCTGACGCAGTCGGTCCTTAAGTCCACCGACACTTCACAGCCGAGCAACGTCAGTCCCGTGACCAATAGTCAATACAAATACACAAAGGCTGGAGACTTCCAGCTCCGTCCAGCTAGACGCGTCTAAGTCTCAGATGCGTCAAGCTAAGCTTGGACTTAAATACAGAACTTGGACGAACTCGAACGCGTCCTCAGAGCTTGGATGCGTCCAGGCTACCGTCTATCATAAGACGCTTCTCGGAGAAATTCTTCCTTAAAGATTTAGACTTCAACTTAGACGCGACTTGGACGGCTGCCGCGTTGGACGCGAGTTAGACGGCGGTGGAAGTCTCCACCCGATATCTTTACAATTCATATGAGTCCGTCTTATTTGGAGTGTTCGACAACCGAGGTGCAAGACACTCGGTAAGTCACATTCAAAAGGGCGCCTCAAAAACGGGAGTTCGAGCGGTCCTAGGAGCGCAATGTTTATTGCTGTTGCACAGGCGGGATTGTGGGTTACTGGGTGCAAGTGCATCCACAAATCACACCCCTGCCCAGTGCCCAGCGCCCAGGCTGCATGGCGCATGAAAAGACCAATAACGCACACCATACATCTATGATCTTTGCTGAATACTCGCGATGTATAACCTAACAATTACAAAATAACTATTAAAAATACAATCAAATAATACATGCAAAGTTTTCCCAAGGTGGTCTATTTCCCTGAATCACCACCAGCGGCCATCTTCTCTAACCTGTCACCACCTGTCATGACCTGTCAGATCGGTGGTCGGTGACCGGCGGCGGCCAGACTGATGACGGCGGCAGCGGTAGCTGGACAGAGTGTATATGGGGGAAGAGCGGGGGAGCCCATCCTGCGGATACGCCACTCTGGCGCGCATAGTGCGGCACTTGTGGAAGATATTGATCCCGAACGAAGCGTAATGTACCGTGTCTGTGAGAGCTGACGCGTCGGGAGCAGTTATAGGTACCCACCGCTTGTTGTGAGGTCATATTAAGTGGTGGGAACATACGAATAAGCGACAGCGACGGGTCAGACAGTCAGTCGACTTCAGAGAGACGAGGGGGCAGGACAGCAGACTGTTTGTTCTCGAGAAAAAAACAAACAAATCCGGACGGGCAGATATTAAGTGTGACTATGACTAAATTCATGTCAGGCTCTGGGCTGGCTTCTGCCACCCGGCGTCGCAGTCCTCCGTGGCAGCCCCATGGCCTTATAACATAACCGGCTGCGCCTTAGCTTTGTGGTTAGAGCCGATCCCACAATGTGCGCCGGACCAACAGGCCGCGGCCGTTCAGCGGTCCCGGACGCGACACGACCTCCGAGACAGAGCTGCGACGCCCGCCCAGCGCTAATGAAACACACTGCCAATAAAACGCGCTGAATGCTAATGTATGTCCAAAGCGGCGCGACACGCACCCTCGTCAAATCGACATGTCTACACGCTGTGCTGTGACACTCCCACAAAGACGGCAATCAGAAGATATAATGGCCGCCGACAGACGCAGACGTCCAACGCAGTAAAGTCGGCTCAGGCTCAGCTCCCAAGTAGGTATTTATATGTCTACTCATTACAAAACAAATGTATGTAGACGTCATTTAGTTGACCGTTGCTGATTGCATGACGAGCAATGGTCATTGATCACTGATCATTAATAGTCGTTTAACACAGTCTGTGTCGGGGACCTGCATTCTGCTGATGCTCTGAGGTGACTGCCACTAGGCTGACGGTCTGAGAGGAACATGCACTCTGCTGACGCTCTGAGGGGACCGGCACTCGGCTGACACTCTGAGGGGACCGGCACTCTGCTGACGCTCAGAGGGGACCGGCACTCTGCTGACACTCTGAGGGGATCGGCACTAGGCTGACACTCTGAGGGGACCGGCACTCTGCTGACACTCAGAGGGGGCCGGCACTCTGCTGACTCTGAGGGGATCTCTGCTGACACTCAGAGGGGACCGGCACTCGGCTGACGCTCAGAGGGGACCGGCACTCTGCTGACTCTCTGAGGAGACCGGCACTCGGCTGACACTCTGAGAGGACCGGCACTCGGCTGACGCTCTGAGGGGACCGGCACTCTGCTGACGCTCAGAGGGGACCGGCAATCTGCTGATGCATGAGGGAACCGGCACTCTGCTGACATCTGAGGGGATCGGTACTCGGCTGACGCTCTGAGGGGACCGGCACTCGGCTGACGGTCTGAGGGGACCGGCACTCTGCTGACGCTCAGAGGGGACCGGCACTCTGCTGACTCTGAGGGGACCGGCACTCTGCTGACGCTCAGAGGGGGCCGGCACTCTGCTGACTCTGAGGGGACGGCACTCTGCTGACTCTGAGGGGACCGGCACTCTGCTGACGGTCTGAGCGGCGCGCTGCGGTGATTCCTGGGGACAATCCTGAAGAGGGTCGGTGATACGGCGTGAGGAGCACCGCCAGCCAGGCGGCTAACGCGATAATACGTTCGGCCGCACCCTGGGCCTCCTTTGTATTCCGGACTGAGAGGCATAGCATGGAGCCGAGACTAAGACAGAGAGTGGAGCCGAGACTGAGAAAAAGAGAATAATGCCGAGACTGAGAAACAAAGAATGGAGCAGAGACTGGAGACTGATAATAGAGCAGAGACTGGAGACTGATAATGGAGCAGAGACTGAGAGACTGATAATGGAGCAGAGACTGGGAGACAGAACATAAGGCGAAACTGAGAGACAGAGAATGGAGTAAAGACTGGGAAACAGAGAAAGGAGCAAAGACTGAGAGACAGAACATAGAGACGAAACTGAGAGACAGAAAAAAGAGTCGAGACAGAGAAACAGAAAATAGAGCCGAGACGACTGGTAGACAGAGAACAGACCCAAGACTGAGAGACAGATGATGGTGCCGAAACTGAGATACAGCGAATGGAGAAGAAACTGAGAAACAGAGAATCGAGCAGAGACTGAGAGACTGAGAGCAGATGACTGCGGCGACCGGCAGCCGACGCCTCGGCTCGTCTGCGTGACGGAGCGACCGCAGCGCCGGGCGATTGTGCTCGTTTTGCCGGAAGCCTGGCCCCCGATGTGGTACGCATCATTACCGGCCGTCGCACCCGGGTGGCTCTCGTCATTTGGCAGATTATGTTTATGAACACCGATAGTGAGTGGTGTGCGGGGGCGGCGAACAGGGCGCGCCTCAGACGGACGCGGAGCGCCGCGTTTAGTGACGCTGCGCAGCTGACACGATGCCGAGCAGGAGAGTCCAGCGACGGCCGCGCCGATAGGGCTGGGCAGCGGCAGCACTCCCCAGATCATACCGATGATAGGGTTGGGCAACAGGCAGTATTCCCCAGATCATACCGCCAATAGGGTTGGGCAGTGGCAGTGGCAGCACTCCCCAGATCATACTACCAATAGGGCTGGGCAGCGGGTGTGTTGTCCAGATCATACCACGCACCGATAGGGCTGGACAGTGGCAGTGTTTTCAAGATCACACCACTGGTAGGGCTGGACAACAAGCAGTGTTGCCCAGATCACACCAGTGATAGAGATGGGCAACAGACAGTGTTTCCCAGATCACGTCCCTCCTCTCCCCCTCCCACCCACCAACCGATGGTCAGCGTGACACAGACAGCGAACAGTTGCGTCAGATCTGTTCCTACGCACCAAACGGCAACCAGCTGCATTCCAACACTGACAGCTCTTCCAGACGGTCAAACACATACAGACGACAAATCGATAGCATGTAGCCGATGTTGTGCTATGGCAGAATCCCGTAAGGAGGTGATTCTGTACCCTAAGGATTTCGAGAGGCCCCCTCCTCCCCATTTCGATCGATGGGACCATTCGATTCGTAACTTATGACACGCCTGTCACGGGTGAAATTATTACTGTCTTCAGTTGAGCCTGGTCTGACCTCACCAACCCGGCTGTGGAACGTACGGGGCATGACAGGTGTCTCATTCCAGTCCCACCCCCCGCCTTTCAAACGAACCTGACAAACACCAACCCGCTGTGTTCAGCAAACAGTGTACGAGCGACTGCCGACCGCCGGGACCGCAGGAGACGGACATCACCGCCGGCGAGCCGCCGGGACGCGTCACGGCAGCCGGAAAACCAGACAACAATCAGCACAATAAGCCTACACACACTGAGCGAGCTGTTTCAGCGAGCATCGATTTTCCGAGTGAACCCCAGAGTTGCAGTAGAGCGGGCCTGTGATTCGGCGAGTCGGCAGCGGCAGCTGTGCCGGCTTCTGAGCGGCGTGGAGGAATTTCATTAGCAGCGGCGCTCGGCCGGCCAGGGGCGCGACTCGCGAGCCAGTGTCAGCGCCGCGCGACCATGTAACCGTCGCGACCGTCGCCTTCACCACGCAGATATGTGACGTCTCACCATGTGGTGCTGGTGACACGCCACTGACACCATCTCTCCAACACGCCCACGGCAGCTCAGCGGCCCATTAAGCTTGAGCTCTGCTCCCATGCGGTCGGCGACGTTGGCTGCAGATGGTGAGAAAGGATCGCAACAAGGACAATGATTTCAATTCGGCTAAATATGATGTCATGCGGCTCAGTTCGATTGCTCGGCTCGTTTTCGTACCCACCGAAGGTCTCTGCCAATCGCAGCAATAAATAAATTGTGGTGGGATCTTTTTTCCTTTAGACGCTCGAGAAAGGATCCTTTTGAGGCGTCGCCCCGGGCGAAATCCTGACGACGTGCCAACCGCGGACTGCTACTGCTCTGCTGACTGCTGACAATATATTGCTAGCAGCCGTATCAGTCTGTATGTAAATATAACATGCAGGTATGTATGTACATACTGTTAACTGTTGAGGTAGGTACAGGGCTCCACATACGTTGTTACACATGACATACTCCACGTGGTTGCATTGATAAAAAAATACATGCAGCATTACAGCTATTGTTGTATTGTATTGTAACAGCTATTGTTTAAAGTATGTTTAAGATATCCGTATTACCACGTCTCTATCATGCCACTGATGCCTCGTGACACTTGACCCATGCTAATTCGGGTATGTATTCACCTATGTGTAGCACATTTTGAGTGGGATGACGCTGCATGTAAAAAATCGTTTATCAAACCGGCCACTAAGCATGTGGAGCCAAGCTCACTAAGCTGTATACGTTCAAAAAATACATACATGCGCCGTAGCAGCAAGCAACTCTGCATAAACATCATTCGTATTACACCGGCTGGGCCGAAAAAAACGAAAAAAACACTCCGAACTTGTAATACATTTTGGCAATGTTTTGAATAAAGATATATATATTTCAAATTTTGCATAATCATTTACAAGGCTTCTGTAGATCTATCTGCTAATTGTAAAGCAAATCCATTCATCTTAACTCATTTTGTGAATTCTGAAACAAAATAACGACCAATACAGTTTTGTCTCACTGCAGGTCTATTCGAACACGTGAACAAACGCACCTCCCTTACCAAGGACCAGAACGTTCAGTCGTTACTTACACTGCAGAATACTTCGCCTGATGGTGTTGAGACTTGAGAATCCTCCTTCCCATGAAGTCACTATCGGCACCTGTCCACAGCCCACAACTCCTAACAAAAGTCCAACTTCTAGCAGCGGGATTGGTATCTTGAGTTGAACTCCTTTGCAGTGTTAAGAACCTGCTGCTACCTGATTATGATGATTTGTATCCGAATGGTTTTATCCTGCAGCAGGATGGAGCTCCTTTCCATAGGAATTTGGAGCGGAGCAACTCAAGGGTCCCTTGCGGATCGATGTGCAACGTGCTTCCATCGGAAAGGACGAGTGACCACCGAACTCACCGGAAATTTGCCCTCTGGTGCCTGCAGCGTCCTGGCAGAGACGGTGTACGAGTACCGCCGTCAGAATTTTGACTTTCCGGATGAGTTAAGGTCTGCTATAGCGACTGAGTGGAAGGAAGGACTCTTATCACCAAGAGACGGAGTATCTTCCAGTGGAAGTGACGACCGCGTTGAGGGAGGCGTGTTTGCCCACATAATTAAATGAAACTGTAGTGAGAAGAAGCTGTTTTGGTCATATTTTGTTTTAGAGCCCACAAAATAAAGACAAATTCATGAGTTTACTTGGAAAGTAACAGACACATTTACAGGAGCCTTATAAACAGTAGTGCAAAATTTCAAATCACCATCTGTTCCAAACGCTTTCAATATGCGCTACAAGTTCCGATCGTTTTTGTTCGACCCATCCGGTATAACATAGATACGAGTACATAAATATCTATGCACACAAAAAAAAACACATAACCCAATATGCTGCTGTTATCGGTGTCGGGTGTCTGCGGGTCTGATCGGCAGCGGCGTCTGACCGGCGGCGGCGGCGGCGGCACGGTGACGGCGCCGGCGGTCCCTCTGCGTCATTGCCAGTCGGACGGCGTCGGCGGACGCAGGCGCGGCCAGATCAGTGTTTCATTACATGCTGATGAGCGTCTGGCGGGTGATGCCCGCGGTGGCGCGGCGGCCCCTCAGAGCTCAGAGCTCAGAGCTCAGAGCTCAGACTCCTCAGACTGAGCTGACCCTGGCGGGGCGCCGCCGGCCGGTCAGCTGACCAGCCTGGTGCACACATCTCTTATATAGCCTTGCACAGTGCACACACCTACTGCTGACAGAGACGCCGCGCACCGGGGCTCCACGTCAAAACTACTAATGCATAACTTCTAACGACAAACCAACGAATTCTAAACCAAAAGCGCCATACGCAAAACTTTCAAAGGTTATAACTATATGCGCAAAATTTATAGTCAAATGTTCTGATGAAAAAAAAAATTCAAGCGACAAAACGGTGTTGAAATAACTTGCCATACCAAAGCTTCGATTATTTGGACAAGGTCCTCTTCTACCTACACATAGCTTTTCTTAAATATCTCCTTAACGGTTGAAGGTGGTCTCATGAAGTTTTTTTATTTCTAAGGAAAGACTCTGCACAATAAATGTTCAGACAAAAATAGTGTGAAGACCTCACCTCACCTCACCTATCCTAACCCAACCGCTTGGAAGTTGTGTCGCTTGATAATTTTGTCATTAGAAGTTTCGTTGCTTAGAAGTTTTGGGTTTGGAATTGGAAGTTTGTTATGGGAAGCTTTACCTCTTACACTTTACCGCGGAGAGGTCTTAGCTTTGAAAGGTTTGAAAGGTTTGACACTTTTCAGTTGAAAGTTTTGCCGTTTAGAAGTTTTTGCTTTGGAACTTTGAACGCGAACAAATTTTCCATTACTAAATTAATTGTCAATTTTGACGCGAGTAAGTTTGAACTTAAATTATATATTGTTAGATGTAATTTATTGGAAGTTGTGTCGGCACACCATGCAGAGGCACTGCGCGGCTGGTGACTGCATGCCTGGTTGGTAGGTAGCCGCACAGGTCTCTGTCCGGTCGGCGGAGGTGGAATGGCTCTGTGGCGTCACACGCTGGCGTGCGCATGAACTTAGTTGACAGTTCTGATTTGGAATTGTCATGTGCATTGTGCATTGCCAAGTGCCAACATTGTGATGGGTAAGAGACGAAAAGTGGAAAACATTGTATCGTAAAGTAACAAGGGTATAGTATACGGCCCTGGGTATAGTGACCTCAAACCATCTGTTATGCAGTACCTAGGGCAAGTCATGGGAATGCCTTCGGATCATGACAGAAACGCTCACGCCGACTAACATTCACCAGCTGTCATAGTTTCCAGATGTTGCTAAGCAACGGTCGCGCCGAGACCCACTGAATTGGGGTGTGTGGGGTGTAGGGGCCTACTGGAGGTGTGGGGGTCCTCTGGGGTTCTGGGGTTCTGGGGTCTGCTGAGGGTGTGGGAAGTCCCCGGTGTGGAGGGTCCGCTGGTGGTGTGGGAGGTGGGGGGACCGTTAGGAGTGTAGGGGTCCGCGTGGTGTGTGGAGGTCCGCTGGGTTGTGTGAAGTCCGCTGTGTGTGTCGGGGGGGGGGGGGTCT
>JARBER010157395.1:0-10590 GCA_030265075.1 Balanus glandula
CTGGGTCCATGCATTCTTGACACTGGGTACAAATGGTTCCGCTTTTCAGCCTTTGGAAACGGTTCGAGTCTGGTTCTAAAAAATTTCAACTTTTGCCACCTCTATTTTGAACCCGGAAATCGAAGGAATTTTTTTCAGGCTTTATTTCTAGTTATATTTTAAATACTGATGTTATTTTTTGTTAAAGTCAATATTGAGGTCACCAGAAGTAAAAAAGGTCAAATTTCCCAGTTTTAGAACATTGCTTCGAACATTCCCAAAATATCTCGAGAACTATAACAATACAAAGAAAAAAACATTGCCAGCTATTACAATTTGTAAAGGAATCATATTCTCATATTTTACCTAAAGACAATTATTATTTTAGGCTCTAGAGATCTTAAGAAATGTATATTTTTTTTGCCAAATAGCTTTTCGGGAATGACGTTCACTAATAAATATAACGCAAAACTGTTTACGCCAAAGGCCTCTTGCACCTCACAATTTACCGCGGTATATTATTTTTTTAGCACTCATCTCTTGCACCATTGCGGTAATAAATTTATATTAATGGTAGTCAGCATTGGTAGATCAGTTAGTATCAGAGTAATTACCGTTATTGGTAGATTATTTTCTTATCGCAATTTTGCAAAGGAAGCGTGCTAAAAAATAATCTACCGCGGTAGAATGTATGGTGCAAGAGGCCTCAGGTCAACATATAATTTTACCTTGCCAGTTCAAATTATAAATGTGACCTCAGGTCAAGGTCAAGTGGTGACCTTAAAAGTTCAAGTTGGATATTGAGAGACTTGTCTTGACGAGAAAATCCCATTGGTATCAGTTTCAGTCTTTATATCAATTATGTCGTGAGTTATTAGCAAAGCAGTAATGGTGACCACTGTTGACCTAAAATGACCTCATAGGGGTCACTGAAGAAAAGTTTTACTTGAATCATCCACAATATCTTATTATAACCTAACGCAGAAGTAATTGGACTGTATCCTCGAAATACTTAGCTTTCGAATTTTCCTCCGTTGACTTAAAATGAGAGGTCACGAAACTGACCTGACATTGGGTCATATACATAAAAAAACGAGATAAAGGCTTTGTAGATATTGATGGCCTACGAAAACCCTGAAACTTGCATATTGATCCTTCAAAATATGTGGCCATGGCATGTCAAACTTTCAAAATCGTGAAAAACGGTGGGACATGTCATTTGACCTGACGACGAGACCTTGAAAGTTAGGAGGTAAATTTTGTAATCAATGTGTAAAATTGTTTAATAAACAGCTATGCAAAATTGGGCGGCGATAGCTGACGCTGTTTTTTTCGCCATCTACAAAAACCTCCGGGGGCGGGGGGGGGGATATCCGCCCCTCCTCCGTCGGTGCGCGGTTTAATAAACCTGGCGTAGTATACCATATCCCACCGTCCACTGAATACGACTGCCGATATTTAACTACGTCTTATGGTTGTAAAGATACAACATGTTTATGCAATTGTTCAAATTTACTGCATACGTTTCAACGATGCTTAAACATGTATAGTAGTCCGAATAATCGATCATAACTGTTCAAAAATACGTTGAGCTTACCATCCGTGGCTGACAATACGTAGAAAAAGTCTGAGATAATGGGATCTAGGGCTGATTTTGACGTTGCGAGGACTGTTTTCCGCTAAAAGCATTTTTCGTGCAACGTGTACGCATTTAGAAGCCGTGTGTACGCGGGACCCTTACCCTAATGCAATGTTAAGGTGTCAAAATTTATTGTTATGTTATGGTCATGTTTAGGAGCATGGATTGAGACTAGCAATGTTAATGGAAGCAATACATTGCAGCCATTCCCGTGGGAAGCTGGCATTAGGGTTTTAAATGGCATTGCCGCGGGAGCAGTTCAATATTGCTGACAGACACGACAGTCATTTCGAGAACATGTTGTGGCAGCCTGAGTGCTGGCCGCTGGGCACTGGAGATCGTAACCAGTTCGGAAATGCTTGGCTAAAAACTTAGCAAAAAGGAAACCTTACTCAGAAGCAGCTCAATATTTAACCCCGTATACATTCACCTTCATGGAACTCTTTCCCCAAAAAGCTTCTACCAAAATCACGTTCCAATTTCTCGAAGCAAAGCGCACCCTACCTGAGCGCAAACCATTGCACAACAACAGTTGCCGTGATAATCCGCGCAGTGCGTCTGGTATAAAGGAAGATGGCCATCGCAGTGCTGCAGCTTATGTTTGTGTGTGCTGACAGAACCTAGTCGTCATTGCTGTCAACTGCAACTCGCCAAATTACCTCCATTTTGGGCTTCCTGTAAAGTAAAGGTGACTTGGCGAAACAATGAAAACTTTGTAACAATCAACAGTAAGCAAATTGAACGCTGAAAGGCTTGCTAAGACGTGAGCCTGTGTAGTATGTGCGAGTCATCTTGTTGAAAGCAACTCACCAAAATAACCAATTAGTGTATACAGGACGCCGACGTTATGTAGCGTCATCTTGTTGAAATTGTTGTTGAAATTCAACAACGACTGCTTCGACTGATATCGTCAAACCAAGACCAGCCCACCCTCATCCCGGTACCGACTGGGGTATTTCGCCACCCGCGACCCGCTAGGGGTGCTAAAAGTGGCACCCTCTCTATCTTTTAAACCAAAGACCGCAGCGAGACGGACAAAACGGCAATCGAAAGACCTCAATGAGCCCAGTCTTTGGCTTAGCATTTGGTTGTCATGGTCACTCGTTAGATCAGGGTCAGGTCGAGGGTCAAAATTGAAGAATTGTTGTTTTGTTACCATATGGTCCCTGAAATGCTTAATTGCGACTTATTTGGTCAAACAAATCATGCTCAAAGGCATTACACATCTCCTTGGTCAGGAAAGGTGAAATTGTAAGCGAAGGTCAAGGTAAAGATCAGATAACAAAAGGTCACTGTTGGCAAAAGGCTTTCAAATGTCATGGGACAAAATTATGTCCGAGAAAGTATTTTACACGTAGAGCTCGATAGCACGAATCAATTTTATATTCTGACCTCATGAAAGGACAAGGTCAGGTCGAATAAGGTTATTTGTTTTAATGTATTTATCGATATAAACATTTGTTTGTCAATTTTGTCTGAAAAACAATGGTGGCCTTTAATTGACGTTAAATGGTAAAAAAACTACAAAGAGAATTTAACAAAATGACGTCATGAGTTACTTGGGTAGCCATAAGTCAGTCAAAAATAGATATACTGTTTTGTAATTCGGTTTGAGTGTTGTCCTATGTTATATCTCTGACTCCATTCCAAGTTTTAATTTCAAATTTTATTTCCAAGTAACGTTTTCGATTTTTAGTGTCAAAATCTCCAAGTATAGAAAATCGAAGATAGCTATATTTTATAAGAAGAATTAAGCATATTGTTTATGTTCACGGTTTTTAAATTATCTAAAAAGGTGATTTCTACCAATTTTTAAATATTTTTCGTCTTTTTTTCAAAAATGGCATGACACGACGTTACAAGAAAGTGATTTTGTCAAACTTTTTCAAGGAATTGTTTTTTCCTTTTGTAGGATAGGATCAAATTTATAAAAGCAAAGCCACGGAAAATATGGTGTCGATATATTAACACGTTTTTGAGTTATTAAAAAACGAATCGGGTTGCTACTTTTAGCCCCCCCCCCGTCCCCCCTCAGCGGGTCGCGAATTAACGACCCGTCTTTCCCGGGCTCAGCTGACTACTTCGGACAGCCTACCGCTACTGCCGCGTTGATCTGTCTCGCCGCCGGCTCCTACCCGAGTTGATCTGTCTCGCCGCCGGCTCCTACCCCGTACTTTCACCGGAGCGTGTCGACGGCGCCGAGCCGGGCGGCAGTGCGCGCGGTGAACTCGTGCCGGCAGGTTCAGATTCGGAGGCCGTCTCGGTGAGTACCGACTGGTGACGAGGGTGGGTGGGTGGGGGCGTGTGCGGTGACCCGTGACCCCTGTGGTGCGCGGGGAGCTGATTCGGGAGTGGCGGTGTGAGTGTGAGTGCGGGCTGAGTGGAGTGGCGGTGGGTGTGTGAGTGCGGGCTGAGTGGAGAGACAGGTGGCGAAGGTTAAATGGTGTGATGTAAGGAGCGTTGTGCAATGGTGCAGTGTTTCGTGTGAGCTGGTCATGTCGGATAGTATTTGGGTTCATGTGCGAATGGTTCAGTTTTCTGTGTGGATCGATTTGGTTACAGTTGGTATTGGATATAAATACCTATATAACGGACACTTATTTGATTTACGTCGTGCAGAAGGAAGTGGTGTCACTCGTGACTCTCGGATTGGTGTCGCAACTGGGATCATGACAAAGCTTAGTTCCGTGAATTGCATGCAGGACAGATTGCACAAAGCTAGGTCTCGCTGGTCTGAAAATCATGCGACATGTATTGTCTGTTGTGCATGTAGGATTAAGTGTACTTAGACTATTATCAGATGCACCTCAGTTGAAGCGCCTGATGCACCCCGAAAAATGTTTGGAGAGACTGATGGACTAGTGTCAGAACACTGATCACCATCTGGAGAATGGAGGGAGCAGTACATTGGTACTGCGAATGAGAGTGGTATACTGGAGACACTGGACCGTGTGGTGGTGTAACTGTTGGGCGTATTAGCATATTTGCATCACAGCCATCAACAGACAGCAGTGACCGACGACCGGTGTTTGTTGTCATTCTATACCGCATAGCGAATAAAAACACGATAGCGCTGGAACGTTTTCTTGCTCTCTCTACGTCACATCCTGCTGCAATGTCAGCCATCGCTTAGGTCAAAACATAGACACCAATGTTTAAACTAAGGAGAGTGCGATCAAGTTAATGCCTGTGTGTTGAACTAGACTTATACACTAAACGTGAATAAATGTATGCACTTTTAGATCAAACTCATGCTGGTTCTATATTATTTAATTCGTGAGTAGGGCCATAAACACAACCAACGCTTATTAATCTGTGTGAGTTCGACATTATAGGAGAATGACTATTGCCTCTCGGTTAAAGCATGGTGAATTGCAAGATGCATGCACTACATCATCGTTATTGTCTTATGTCATGTTCATGGCTAAGATAAATATGTCCTATAACTGTTCTATAGCTCTGCCTGGCATAGTGCCAATTATCCTGAGGTCAGAGCCCCTCAATTCCAGCCACCTAGCGGTACCGCACACGTCACGACTCTGATAAAACCGGTGACGCAAAACGGTCACTATCCATACACCAAACCGGACCTGGACCTGGACTTGGGTGGCGGCGAAGGCAGTGGAGGCGGCTTTCGGCAGGCGGGGGCGGCGGGTAGGGGCGGCTGTTGGCGGGCGGGGGTGGCGGGCGGGGCTGGCAGTTGGACGGCAGAGGGCGGCTTGGGGCCGCGGTGATTGATTTTCCAAAGCGCGGGTGGCTGACATTGCTGCTGCACCTAACGGTGGCAGTGAGAACGCTTTCACCAACGTCGATAAAATGGGTGGCTTGAAAACGAAAGCATCCCTTATTGTTGACCGGCAGAAGAGTGAATGCACGTGCCTAACAATGCGTGCAGTTGTGCGTGTACACGAGGCTTCAGTGTATGAATGGGTTCGAGTAAAAGTCGCGTGCTGCTGGATGAGTAGAGGGGATGCACGAATCTGAGGGATTTTATGACATCTATGAACAGCGCTCGGGAACGCCACCGGATTTGTTTGATGACAGGGATACCCCCGATAACAGCTTCACAATAATTTATATTATCATAGCCATTAACAACTCGTGCCGATCAATCTGCTTACCTCACCGATTCGCTGTCCTCCCTCCTATATACACCCTTGCACCTGTAAACCGAACTCTCCCCATTTATTATCGTTTGTTAAAGTTTTGTTCTCGTCTCTCATTCGGATCTGCCACCAACACCGCCACCGCCACCGCCCCCGCCGCCGCCGTGAAGCGTTGACCCTGTCCCTCGCACCGCTCCGTCGACCAAGCAAATAGGCACCGTAACAGTAATGGCCGGTGCCTGGCAGCTGAGGCGGGTCCCAGGCGGGGCCGGAGGCGGCGGCGGCGGCACATACTAGACAGGATGTACGCGTGTCCACGGACCCCTCCCCACTCCGAACACTGCGGTCCCGCCTTCAGCCCCGGGGCAGTTCGTGGCAGTGGTAAGGTGCTAATAGGCCGTCTGTCTGTCTGTCTGTCTGTCTGTTTGTCTGTTTGTCTGTTTGTCTGTTTGTCTGTTTGAATGTTTGTAAGTTTGTCTGTCTGTATGTCTGTCTGTCTGTCTGTCTGTCTGTCTGTCTGTCTGTCTGTCTGTCTGTCTGTCTGTCTGTCTGTCTGTCTGTCTGTTTGTCTGTTTGTCTGTCTGTCTGTCTGTCTGATTGTCTGAGGGCGTGATGTGACGATGAATGTAAAAATGCGAAACGTGAAGACATGGGTGTGATCGCGGAGTGTGAAGTGTGGTGTGGGTTGTGATTTGAGTGTGGACTGTGGAAAGGAGTGTGAAGGAAGAGCGAAATATTGTATACTGCTGGACAGCGGGCGGGAAGATTATTTTTTTAGAGTGTCTTGTTATGTATAGTGTGATAACGTGGGTGCCGTGGGGTGTGGGAGGGGAGATATGATGAGGATGTGTTCACCGTGAGTCAATAAGGTGACTGTTAGGCACCTGGCTTATGTCCGGGCTGCTCATAAAATAAATATAACGACGTTTGTTTCACGTATTACTGTTAATATTTATGTTAAAATCCAATGTTCTTATTTATTTTGTATTTTAGTTTTGTGATGGTCCGTGCGAATTTGGATTTTGATCGTGCAAAAGTACAATAATGACAGCTCTGAAGACGTGCAGCATCCAATTGACGGGGCAGTGAGCTGACGGCTGTCTTATAATGGGAAATTTACAACGCTGCTAACAAGATGTCAGACCACCCACGAAGATATTGCAGCTTTGCAGCGATGCAAATCATCGTGAAAAGTGTATTATTCTTGTTTTGGACGGTAAATCCACATTGTGCAGAATATTAGCAAAGGTATATGTGAGTGGGAACCTACCTGAATTTGCAAAAAAGGCGGAACAAACTGCCTAAATAAGTAAAAAATATATTAATTATCACTTTTTTGCTACTGGTTATACCTCCACCTTGCCCACAATCAATAACGTATATTTATCTTGATTCATCACGAAATTTAAGGGCTGATTATTTGATAGTTGTAGATCGTGGTTTCTGACGTGCATCTGTCAGCGCACGTGCGCATCTGTCAGTATCGCAGCATCTCCAGTGTTAATTACGGCGTGTTGGCGCAGTCTTAGCGCGTTAGTGACTGCAATAACCTCCCCTGACGTCACAATATCAAACTGGTCTGCACGCGTCTCTCAGAGATCCTCTGATTCAGCGCACACGCAAAACTTGGTCACTTGGAATGCTTAAGTGCTTACCTAAGTGTCACAAGTGCCACACACGGAGTGGTTGCAGGCGTTGTATTGTAAACTCAACGTTCGCTTCGTTCGGTTATTTTTCGTTCTTCTTTCGACTTGGTTCTAAAGAGTCCGCTCCTTCAGCTCCGCTCTTTCGCTCCGGTCTTTCGGCTCTGTTCCTTCGGCTCCGTTCCTTCGGCTCTGTTCCTTCGGCTCCGTTCCTTTGGCTCCGTTTCTTCGGCTTCTTTCTTTCGCTCCGTTCCTTTGGCTCCGTCACATCACACCCCCCCCCCTCCCCGGCTCAGTTCCTTCGTCTCCTTTCCATCGACTCCGTTCCTTCGGCTCTGTTCCTTCGGCTCCGTTCCTTCGGCTCCGTTCCTTCGGTTCTGTTCTTTTTGTCCCTTCTTTCGGCTCCATTCCTACACCTTCGTTCGCTGACCGGCGTCGTTCCGATCACCCACGCGGGCTGACTGAGCGTGTCCCTTCCCGCTCCCATTCGGCGTTAATCGTCAGCCGTTTAGACAATGAGCAGGGCTTCCTGTCGCCGCCGGAGACAAAACCCGACTCTGCTCCGCCCTCCGCCGGACACATGGCTCTCTTCGGGAGCAGCGACCTCGCACTGGACCGAAACGACGCCGTGGCAGCGGCGGTGATGACGGCGCGAGGTCAGAGGTCAGAGCTTACACAGAGCTCCCGCAGGCGGGGGAGGGGGGGGGGACGCACGCGCCCGCATCGATGCCCGGATGACGTCACCGACACGCCCTCAGGCGTTTTCCGCGGTGATGCGTCGTACTCCCGTGACTGGGTGCGGCCGGGAAAGGCCCATCCAAATGAGCGTAGAGCAGAACTGGTGGAGTGGAGAGCTGGCCTTGCACGGTACTGTACTGGTGTTGTCCAGTGACGGACCTCGGAAAAGGCTGGCGAACAGTGAAACCCTGCTGTCGCTGAGAGCTATTGCCCGGCATTGTGCGATCTATCCCGTATCACGGCCCCATCTCCGGTTCGGTAATTACTCGAGGACAGCGCGATCTTTGCGGGGCAGAGTGGCTCATTAGCGTATCAGTTTGGATCGTTCAGATGCCGCCCAGGAACTCCCACCAGAGAAATGCGCCTCACGGCATGTTCTGATTTCAATCGCCATCGAAACAAAATGAATTTCTTAAAAGCACTTGTGACTCCTCCCCGAAAAAAAATGTAAGACAGACATGTCTTCCTAATGTCTTTTAGCATGTCCAGCTTATAGCATGATCGCTAGCATCATGCGACTGAATTAGCATAAACCATATCACATTTTCGGCATGAGCTGGGCGTGCTTTTACGTGCAGCTCCAAGAAGCTCCTGCCTGTCGACCGACGTGTCGTGGTCTTATACGGAACAAAGACCGTCTCTGGGGCCGGACTGACGATCGGCTGGACGCACCTGCACCGTCCGCCGCAGACAGGTCCGGGGGTGGACGGATTGCACTGATAATCCGCGAACAAAGGCCTCGCGTGCCGGCAGCGCCGCGCCCGCCCCTGGCCGACGGCCACCGGCCCCGTAACCGGACCGCCGAGTCCGGGGCGGCGCCATGGTGGAGCGGGCATGCAGTGGCGGCGCCGGGTACTGCAGAGGCGGCACCAGGCACTGCAGTGGCGCTGCCCGGCACTGCAGTGGTGGCTCCATACACTGCAGTGGCGCTGCCCGGCACTGCAGTGGCGGCGCCGGGTACTGCAGTGGCGCTGCCCGGCACTGCAGTGGCGGCGCCGGGTACTGCAGAGGCGGCACCAGGCACTGCAGTGGCGACGCCGGGTACTGCAGCGCGCCGCCCGGCACTGCAGTGGCGGCTCCAGGCACTGCAGTGGCGGCACCAGGCACTGCAGTCGCGCCGCCCGGCACTGCAGTTATGGTGAGCGGGCAGAGTCGTTCAAAATATGCCTGCGTCCGCTATGACCCTCAATTCATGAATTTACAGCTCTATTCTCATCCTGATGGATCCTTGAAGTCACCCTCTCAAGATTCTTGCGATATGCCGAGCAGTATGATAATTGCAACTGCGGAGAAGAGATCTAGAGGAAACTTTCCACTCCTCCGCTCTCTCGTATCTGACCGCGCCTCGCCCAGATCCGCCCTCGATCCGACTAAATCCCGCCGATTTCAGCTACCAGTGGTCATGCAATAGGTCCGATCCGGGGCGGTGGCCTGTCTCCGCCAGCCTCCGCTCCCCTCCTGGGCCCCACAGCCGCTCCTCATGTCACGGAACCTCACCGACTGAGCCTCTCTCGCCCACTGCCGGACCTTACACGGCAGTGCGGCCACCCCCAGCCGTCACGGCAGCTTTCAGAAGCCGTCCGCCCTGAGCCGACCCCCCCCCCGCCGCCGAACCCCCTCGGAACCTCCCGAGCGCCGCCCTCGAGGCTCAAGCTGTGACCTCGGCCCGTTTAGAGGAGACGGGGCTCGGTGCCGGCGGACGGCAGCGTGGGTTGATACCCGGAGAGTCGAGAGGAGAGAAGGCTGACACAGATCAGAGCAGGAAAGGGGAACAGTCTTTGGTCATGCTAAAGAGGTTGTATGATTGTGCTGTCTCCAGTCGTCCTATAACGCTTGTTTCAACGCAGTCAGGCATGCACTGAGCAAGCGACTGTCGCCATGGGTGTTCTGTTCAGTGACATCGCTGCTATTGCATGCAAGCTGTAATGTTGTCTTTTGAGATAAAACACTTGTCACACTCGCGTATCTCACTCACGAGACGCGATCTTCTTTATCTGCATCTACCCACGCCAGCAGAGTGGTTTTTCCATTCTAGAATTTCCACTGAGGTTGCGTCAGTGACCTCCAGCGGGACCTGCCATCATTCCCTCGTCCAGTGGGCGTCTTTCTCCGCCTCTGCCGCCTCTGCCGCCTCTGCCGCCTCTGCCGCCTCTGCCGCCTCTGCCGCCTCTGCTGCCTCTGTCGCCGCTGCTGCCTCTGCTGTCTCTGCCGGCTCTGCCGCCTCTGCAGACTCTACTCATACTGCCTCTGCCGGCTCTGCCGCTGGCTAACCGGTGCCGACCGGGCCGACCGGACCGGCATTCTCCGGACTTAACGGCGCCATGGAGCTCCGGCCGGACACGGCAGCACCGCCGCTGCACTGCAGAGCCCTGCAGCGGCGGCGGCAGCGGCGGCAGCGGCGGCGGCGCGGCGGCGGCGGCGGCGGCGGCGGCGGCTGTGGAGGCGGTGCCTGTGGCCGTGGCCGAGGTTGAAAGTCGGTGGCCGG
>JARBER010157417.1:0-17216 GCA_030265075.1 Balanus glandula
AAATTGACCCTTAGGCGAAATTTAGGTCAAAATCGGGTCATTTGAGGTCAAATTTTGAAATCAACTAAACTCAACAACAGTTAGATGTTTCTAAACTGATTTTGCCTCAAAAGAACAATACTGACATTTATTTGTTCGTATCTTGTAAAAAAAAAGCCAAAAAACGGGATTTTTAAAAATGACGTTATGTGTCAATACACTCAAGAAGCTATAACTCAGTCAAAATCAGAGATATTGCTTTGAAATTTGGTATGTATATTTTCGATTCATAGTTCTCTTACTTATATTTCGTTTAATAGCTTAATAGTTTTAATAGCTTAAGAAAAAAAATGTTTTCGAAAACTTTTTTGAAAAAAAATTGATTTTTGAAATTTTAGGGTCGAAACTGAAAATGTTGAAAATCTGAGATGATTATGTTTTAGTAAATCTTATTTCCTATCTTTTGGCGTTTTGTGTTTGCGAATTGCGTTTTTCCACGATTTTCTATGATTTTTTAAACATTGATCACTTTTTCATCAAAAGTGTCATGACATGACGTCATCAAAACGTCCTTTTTTTCAAATTTACCTATTGATTTTATCAAACTTTTTCACACATGACGTCAAATTGATGCAGTATAAGGTATAGCAAGTTTCATGCTGATATCGTTAACGATTTTTGAGTTATCGACGAAATTCGGGAGGGGGGTAAAATTTGCCCCCCTACGCCGCGCGGGTTAATAGCGTCATCGAAGTAACTTGCTATGATCTTCATGGGCGTAATTAACATAACATTTGGAGAAGTTTCACACATGATATTAGGTACGAAGCCCGGAGTATGGGTACTTTTTTTCTGTATATTTCTGTGGCTTGTGCTTTATAGCAAATTGAAACATTATTCAGTATATCTTCATTCGTGCTACTGTAAGCTTAAAATCGATGCATTATATAGCATTGCTGCCTGAAATAGGTCATTTATTTTCTTAAAAATCTACTTTAAACAAAGTTTCAAATTTCAACAGCTTGCTATGCCCACATGTATACTTTTTGTGTTATTACATGTGTGTTTTTTAATTTTAATTCTGATATATCACCACTGAAAATTTCTTTCTTATGAAACTCGTTAGCTTTTAGAACATGTTTAGTACCTACTGCCTCATATATTCAAGCGATTTACTAAATTGATACTATTTATTTACGTATCATACATAGGTATATTAAAGTTTAATATGTTGACATACATTGTGCTCGACAACGATTAATGATCACTACGTACGCAGGTTGCCAAATTATGCTCTCAAAGGGCTGCACCCACCCACCATATTACCAGGGGCGGCGCCACGGATTTTTGCCAGGGGTGGCAAAACTGACCGAGTAAGACGCTGTTCGATCCATGGCGTCAGTTGGAATTTCCAGCTGGAATGTACGTAGTTTGTGTTGTACGTGACATTCAAAATACGTATGTTAAATCTCACAAAGAACACGACCACGTGTATTCCAGCTGAAAATTCCAGCTGACGACAGTTTGAACAGTGCCTAGGTAAACATCCTGGATGAGACATACATGGTAAATATATTCTCTACCTACCCGCTACCGGGAAAAATGTCACGAAGTTAAGAATGTTTATATATCTCGCAGCAAACATTATTAAAACCCAGCGGCACCACGGTACGACTTATTTAGGTATTGCTAGTTATTTTATAGATATACTATTTTAAAGCTCTTGAAATACTTTTGGCATATTCATTTCAATTCCGGACCCATACATTATCACTACCACCCATTGTTAAATCACTGCATATCACGTTTTAATAGGAATATTGGCTAACGTAATTTTGCATTGATCGGCGAAGATGATTATTCAATATCTTTGCAGCGGTCGGATTCTACATTTGGAAAATAGTGCCATCAAAAGATGACTGCCCTAAATGTCATGGGTGGCACCGGTGTCACGACAGGGGTGGCAGTCTGCCACCCCTGCCCCTATGGTGTCACCGCCCCTGCATATTACAACATGGTCTAAACTGGCATCTGTTGCTACTAATGAGTAATTTTGTACGGCGAATTCGAATGAGCCACTAAAAAACGATTGTTTGACCCATCCTCACCAAATTGCGTACCAAATAGATACAGATGACATGCCCTTGTTTAGAGATGGTCTTATAAAGGCTATCATAGGTCAACTGAGCTATGAATCAGTTTCATGAACAGTCTGTTCGCCCAAACAACATATAAAATGTTAATCGATTCCATCGCAGACCAACGTTGTCGAACATGTAGGTACTGTAATATCGAAGAACGTGCGATAAAGTTTCAGTACGTGGTGACATGACGTCAGTAATGACGTCATAACTTAGTGATTTGATGCTACCTCGCCATTTGCGAGGTACCAGATAATGCATAAACGTGATGAAATTGCACACAAAGCTTCATGACAATCAGTCGATCAGTTCAAAAGTTATGAACAAAACACTTTTTCGCTCGGGTCCGTGACCATCCGCAAAGCCGCTTCCAACCACAGTGCAATGGCAGAATTTAACATGGGAGCCTATGACAAGACAGCATTCATCACCATATCATTTATTTCGGAATACACCCATAAAAGTAGTTTTCAGTTGTCCACGTCAAGGAACATAGATGCAGATAACATACCTACTGCCAATGCATTACATGGTTCACATCATGCCATGATACAATACACACAATGTGAGTTAAAAAACATCACCGATGGACTTATTAAAAAAAGGCAAAGTGGGTAAAACCCTCGCTTTCATTAGGAAATCATTCAAAACTCGGATGGCTCGGATGAAAAATGAGCGCCTGTCAAATTCGGTGCGTGCGCGCGGCACCTCCAGCTGTCCGTAACTGGTGGCCCTGGTTGTGTGCGTGGATACATCGGACCGACTGATGATCCGAGAGCAGAGCAGACTGGGGGCACCCTCGACATGCGTCAGTTTATGCATGGTATGCAAGTCTCGTTCAGTAACCATGCCGTTTGTCGCTCGCCAACCAAGTTCACGCAGATTGCCCGTCACTCGCTTGCGACACCTCAGGCCAGCACACAACGCGGGCGCCGAAGTTAATGCATTTCTGCAGCCTGCGTTTTTGGGTACAGTCTCCCCAAACACACATGCAGTACTGCAAATGAGGATACACAAGTGCCTTCACCGACAGTCGCTTGGTTTCTCGTGGCACACGAAGCTGCCTTCTGGCGAGCCCGATTAAAACACAGCAAACATTCACACTTAATCGCGTTCACTGCGTTCCCCTATAGGATCCCATGTTAAACCCTGCCGTCAGGTGATTAGGCGAGTGCGGAGGACGGTCACGGGGTCGCGGTCGAGGATGACCTGACGAGGTCGAGGATGACCTGCGGCCGGTGGCAGCGGCCGCGTTCAAGGTCAGATGAAGCCAGCGAGCCGGTCGGACCGTCCTCAGTCGCTAGGAGACTGAGGAGACTTTCGCCTCTAAATTTCGCCGGTAGCTGGAACTGGATGATCGGATGGCGGGGTCAGGATCCGCGCAACAAGCCTAGCTTAGCGTTGGTTTTAATAGCAGAAATCCATTCCATCAAAACATTTTCCTTAATTTATAGAAGTTGGTGACACAGCGTCCCCTACATTTGAATCGGGAACTCTGACCATATTTATTAGAGGATCCGAGATCGTGGCCTTCATGTAAGCAGCTTTCATCATATGATATGCTAAAATTAGACATTCCAATAATTGAAGGATTCAGTCGGGAGAGCGCTGGGCTCTAGATCTGATCTACTCTGGCAAGGTGGGTTCGAGTCGCTTCGGCGCTCGCTATTTGCTGCGGTGGGGATGACCTGCGGCCGGTGGCAGCGGCCGCGTTCATGGTCAGGTTAAGCCAGCGAGCCGGGTGGACCGTCCTCAGGCGTTAGGGGACGTTAAGCTTTCGACTAAAATTCTGCCATTGACTGGAATTGCACGATCGAGTGGTGGGGTCAGGATCTGCGCAACAAGTCCAGCTTAGCGTGGATCCTGATCTCGGAACTCCATCCCATCAGAACATTCGGACTAAATTTATAAAAAAGGATGATTCTGCGTTCATCCATTCACGCTACGAGAGCGTGCAGTGCAGGCATACCGTTCCTATACCAATCACAGTGAAGGATGCTGCAGACTCTTTTATCACGTATTTCATTACGTTTCCAACATGAGCCGACAGATATAAAATGAATTAAGAAAATGAATAATGAAACTATATTAGGTACCACATTTCCGGCTGGCGGTTGGCAGACTAGCTCCAGTTCGTTTTGCGGAGCTTTGTAGGCGGCTTATTTTACTAACGTTATGTGTAATTGAATACTCTTCCGTCTAGAACAGTTCGCCACATGAGCCGAACGTCGGCGGGCTGGTTATCAGTCATACATTATAAACAGCGCGGGTCGATCGAATGCAGCACGAAGTTCCTAGCTGTATTCCAGATAATGCATGCCTATACAGTATACAGAATAGATAAACTATACCACTCGCTCGCACCCCATTACATAAGAGTAATTTTCTTTCTTAGCATCACGAAGAACGTGACATCTTTTCATTTGCAATTCATTTGACTCCTATCCAGCTGGGGCATTCCTTGACAGATCGAGCAAGCCATAACAACCTGCATCTCTGATTTCAATACAAGTTTGTCAATGAGATTATCTGGGTTGTAGATTAACGCTGTGACATTTTCAGCTTCGCCCGTAGAAAGGTTTTCGAGTAATAGCCTGACGCAACGTTACCATGTGGCACGAAACTATAATTATGATCGGAAAGTATCTCCCACAAAAGTGATGCATTTTGTACAACAAATGTAGCATTATAATCTTCCTGAGTCAATACCAGGTCCAGGATGCGTCCACCCATGGAGAAGTGGGAGTACGCTCCCCCTCCCCTAATCTGAGAACATCCCCCAAATATTTTCGGATCTTAACATTACGCCTACTGGACGTGCCACGGATTGGCTTTTTTTGGGGGGGGGGGATGGGGGCTTACTCCATGGTTATATATTAAACACACATAGTTCATTGATCTTGTACGCTTTGTGGCACCCTGGATGCACTATGCAACTTTGGCCAGGGCGTATTTTAACATGTTAACTCGGGAGGCAATTGCCGCCCCAGTCATGCAGAATGCCTCCGCAGTGATGGCATTTTGCCACCACAGTACGTTCCACCATCGGAAGTCGGAAGGTGCATAGCCGCCCTCCGAAGGTAAATCGCCGCCCTCGGAAGGTACATACATACATCGCCACCTTCAGAGTACATTGTGCTGCCCTGAGAAACTGTATTGTCGACCTCTGAAGGCATCTATTATTTCACATCGTGTACATTGCTTCTTATATGTTAAAAAATAAATATGAATATGAATGAATGAATCTTCCCGTCCTCAGAGCACAGCATGCCGCCCTCAGAGCGCAATATGCCTTCCTGGGAAAGCATCATGCCGCTCTCGGAATGCATAATGCCGCCCTCCGAAGGCATCGTGCCGCCCTCGGAAGGCATCGTGCCGCCCTCGGAAGGCATCGTGCCGCCCTCGAAGGTATCATGCCGCCCGCGAAAGACATCACGCCGCCCTCGGAAAGCATCATGCCGACCTCGGAAGGCCTTATGCTGCCCTTGGAAGGCATGCCGACTTTGGAAGACATTAGTCGCTCTCGGAAGGCATCATGAGCATCCAGAGCGCAGCATGCCGCCCTGGAAAAACATTATGCTGCCCTTAAAAGGCATCATGCCGCCATCGAATGTCATCGTGCCGCCCTCCGGGCACAACATGCCGCCCCCCGGGCACAATATGCCGCCTCAAAGCGCAACATGTCGCCTTCGGAAGGCATCATGCCGCCCCGCAGAATATCTTGCTGCCCTCAGAAGACATTTTGCTTCCATATAAGTGCATTGCTTTTTCCTTGTAGATGTCTTGTCGCCCTTTGAAAACATTTTGCCATCATCGAAACGCTTTTTCTTGCCCTCAGAGTACACTATGCCGCCTTCGAAGTGCAATCTGCTGCCCTCAGAAAACATTTTGCCGCCCTCGGAGCTCATTATGACACCCTCGGAAGGCATCATGCCGCCCTCGAAACTATATGAAGAGTGCCACCCCGTAAAGCGGGACCCAGTTTGCCACCAGTTAAAAATAATGAACCACCCCTCTCGGTGATATACACGCGCCTCAAAACAGCGATAGCGCCCCTGCAACATGAAATGCCGCCCTTGTCTGGGGCTTTGCGACCGTGGATCAGATTATCACGCCCTCCAGCACCAAAGAGTGATTCAAGATAATAAAAGCCGCCCTTGTTGAGGAACATTGCGTCTCTCAGAGGGTGCAGATGGCATTTATAGCGCCCCTAAAACAGGAAAAGCCGCCCGTGTCAGGTATAGTTAGTCCCTCCACAAGATGGTGTCGCCCCGACACCAAAGACGCCGGTCAGTGTGTTACTGGCACAAACATATGTGGATATTTGTTTTGATTGCGTCTCGATGTGTACATTTACGTAAACGGGTAGATAATCTACTCCGGCAGCTCCGGCCGTAGCAGAGGCAACCTGAAAATTGCGCCGGCTGCGCCGCGGCAACTGTTTGGGACACTTTTGCGAGCTGTTCATTTGTCTCTTTTTTAAAATAGTATATAACTCAAACATAATCCCAGCATACAACTTATTATTTCGTTCGACTATATGTGGCAAAGAATATTGGTACAATAGCGCTTAGGTGCCTTTAAGGATAACGAAGGAGTTGCTAGTCGAGGCAGGCCAGGTGCTTTGTCAAACTTGTATTGGCGAAAATTACCCCGGTCTAAAGCAGTCATCAGTTCCGGAGTCAAAGGAGTGCAGCTGGCACTCACGACTCGAGGGACGCTAGTGCTACTGTACTCGAGAGTTGCGTCTCCAGTACCTAGATGCCCAGGAGAGGCGCCCTTTATCATTATTTTCTCTTCTCCCGCATGTCCATGAAGTTGGTGATGGGTTCAGATTGCGATTCAGCGTCGATTAGAGATTATCTTCAAAATGTGGTAATGGGTTAAGTGGAGAACGTTGATCACGAAAATTGCTTGTGCTTTGACAATGTCATTTTCAAGCTAATTTTGAAGTGTCTAAAATAATTGATTTTTTAACCTATCGCAAAGAAAATAGTTTTTTTCTGATTCAATGTATAATTATTGGTTAAATATAGATATATTCTCATATTTCGAAATCTCAGCAGTGAAACTCACGTTATATCGAATAAAACTAATTTTCAAGGTCAAAGGACGACCCGCAAAATGTTATCCGATCGTTACAATAATGGTCTCATTCGATTACTCGGGTTCAAGCTGCCAGATCAGAACCCTCCCAAACCGCTGAAAAATGGTGATGAAAACGTGAAAATTTCGCCCCGTTTTGCGGTGTGACAAAATTCACTTACTCATTAACCACATCGTCACAACAGTAGCCATCGTAAAAACGAAGTCTGTCGTCATCGACTTTGTCATTGTCAAGTCCCCATTATCGTCAAGTCCTTCATCATCGTCAAGTCCTTCGTCATCGTCAATCCTATCGTCATCGTTTTCGGTTCGTCGAAATTTAGTTGAATTACATTTTTAGCCTCTATCTTCTACTAAATATATAAGGTTGACAACTTATATTTATGAGTTTTAGGTAAGCGTACAAATGTGACGCTGGTCCGCGACGCTAAATAAAATATATCTAATCTATCACACAATATTAAATACAAGTGTTGCATTTGTTGCGCATAAAAAAATGCATACCTAAAAACACGCATTCATTTACAAATAGAAAATGAGAGAACATTTGTTTTTGTCATTTCTTTCACTGTAATACATCATTTGGAAATTTTTGGGCAGCTTGTCGAGCTTCTGGGCAGAAACCTTTTCCGTGGCAGGAGCAATATAATTGGAGATGAATCAGCAACACATTGTTTGTGAGGAAACTTTTTAAAATATATTTTGCTTTACTAAATATAGTGTATTGCACTTCAGGTATACACAAAATGTTGATTGTGTTTTTGATAAGATCGTCTTCCGAGTAAGAATTTAAATTATGGAAAAAAGATAACTATACCGAGTAAAGTTTAAATTATGACGCACCGTGCTGAGACAGGCCAACACCATGACCCTGCATGGCGACTGGTATCGTTGAGACCCGGGACAGAACGGCAACGGTAGGTCCTCAGACCGACGATGATAGCCCGAATGACTCGTGTAAATATTATTATTTATCATTGGCTTGCTCTGCTGCTACGAATGAACATCGAGCAGTGCTGCGCCGTAATAGCTCAGAATAACGGTTTGCCGTGAACGAGAGCGTTGATCTTGTGCCGCAGAGCACAAAACGCCTGATCGCAGGCGATGCTGTGCCGCGCAGCTTTGGTGACTGCAACGCCAGGAGCGGCCAACATTAGTTCACTCAGGCTCGATGCGCTTATCTAAAGCGGTCACAGATCTCAGTGAAGTTTTGCTGTATTGTTGTAAATGCATGAGAGCACCTTTCTAGCTGTCGTACTTTGTATGCATTTTCCAGGAACGTGACTTTTCGATTCATCCTAATGTATTTTACGGTATGTATGCATAAGTGTTTTATCATGAGCTACCTATCTTCTTTTTCTTTTCAAAATTCTCTGGAAATCCTTGTTAGTTCATTTGATGCCGCCCCAAATTGCAAAACTGCCGCCCCTGATCCAATTTGCCTCCCCAGTCAAAATCCATTAAAATACGCCCTGTCGGGTAGCCTAACGTAACATCTCTCAATGAGGAGACGTCAATGCCACAGCTGTACACGGTATATACAAATACGGACGCCAGCTGTGCTGGCGCCACAGGGCGGAACAGGACAGGGTGGCGGCAGCGAGCCGAGCAGGGACAAGCAGGACGGGACAGCGTATTGGGCGGAGCAAAGCGGGGAGATACCTGGCAGTTGACACGGGCAGAACAAGACGGGTCAGAGGCAAGCCAGGGCTGGGGGAACACAGGAAATGCAGGACAAAACAGGAACAGAACAGGACAGGACAAACATGCAGGGTCCTAATAATAACAATATGACTAGGTATATAGCAAATATAATACAGACTACAGAGCGCGCCCCTCGGTTATCGCACATAAAGGCGTTTGACTGCGTTTATATTGAACTTACAAGCCTTTCAAGTTTCCACCCGTACACCATGTGTAAGTACTTTCATTGTATATTGTTCATACAAATTTTAAACACGTTCATTTTACTTTGCTGCTTTGCGGGCAAAACATCGCAAATTTAACTGCAATTAATATAAACTTTATACTTTCATATGTTTGCCACCATTTCTTGGTACGCCGACTTGTGCGATTCGGATCTTTCATATCAAATGCGGTAGTGTTAGGTATCATGGGCATAGTTTGGGTAGTTGTAGCTTATTCGCATACGGACTATAATAAAAAAGGCCAGCATCATTCCGGCATACATGGTTTATTAGCACTGCGTGGAGCAATGGTTTGAGCGCTTACGAGTCAATTTGTATTCACATCCACAAGGGATGATTATTTCATACAACACTTCTATCAATTACATCGATCCAAATAATTTCACGTTACGTAATAATACCACAAAAAGCGTATCATAGTTTGTAAATTAAGCATGCAAGGTTGACAAAACGTCCTATTATTCGGAAAATGAATCGAGTAAATGCACAACAGCGCTGCAAAACGTGGAAAATGCAAAAGAGTCTCAGTAAAACAATATACATGCCATCTTAGTCCACCTAGCTCCACGTGGTTCCTTAAGTGCCATCCATCATGGGTTACTTGCGATGGATTCGTACGTGCGACGACGTTTCGATGCTAGATAGGTATCCTCAGCAGTGGCGGCAGCAGTATCACAACACCCGTATCTAATACACGCCTTGATCGCTACCACCACGCTAAGAAACATGGTGACGAAGGCGAGGACGGTCGTCATCACGGGGAAGCCGTGGCTGTCGATGATCGCTCCTCCCGACACGGGCCCGACGGCGATGCCCATCGTGTACATGGTCTGCAGCACGCTCGACACGAAAGACTGGGTGGTCAGGCTGTCGTCCAGACCTTGCGCGATGCTCGCGTCCAGCATGATCTTGTAGCACGGCGTGAAGGCGCCGCCAAAGAACACCTCCTCCACGGACAGACCGAAGCAGAGCAGCCACCTGGCAGGCTGCAGACCGAGCAGTGGCGACGGAGCTATCAGCAGGATTCCTAGGCTGCACATCAGTAGGCAGGACGCCATCAGCGCGTAGGGGTAGCGATAGCGCTCCGCCAGCCAGCCCCAGAAGAAGTTGGCGACCACATAGAGGCTGGTGCTGATGAACAGATACACGCCAATCATGGCCGGGGTGATTCCCAGGACAGAGTCGGCGTAGGGCGCGATGCTCGCGTCCACTGTGGTGAAGTCGGCCGAGAACATGAACACAGTCGCCATGCAGATCCAGTTGTCGGTCGAGCCGGCGAACACCGCCAGCGTCTGGCAGAACTTGGGCTGACGTTTGTCGGCACTCTCCTGCACCGTCGGCATCAGCCAGCAGTTGAAGACCGCCGTCACTAGCATCACGACGCCGAGCGTGTAGAAGGGCGTGCCGAAGCCGCCGACGGCGTACAGACCGCTCCAGAAGAGAGGCGTCAGCGCCAGGCCGGCTGTCAGCGAGGAGCCGAGCCATGCCACCGCCGTGTTGACGCGACCTGGGAACTGGCTGCCGGCGATCGTGTAGCCGCAGGTGGTGACGCAGGCCATGCCGGCCGCCTCCACCAGCCGCGCCACGAAGCACGCCGTCACGAACACCTGCGTGTCCTGGATGTGGTGCAGCGAGCCGAACACGATGGTGGAGAGGCCGGCCAGGATGATGCCGATGTTGTAGAGCCGGGTGACGCCGAGAACGGGGGCTATCCGGCCGATCAGTGGACTCAACAGCATCTGTCCGACGGCGAAGCAGCTGAACAGCGCACTGATGGTCGTCTGGGGGACGCCGCGCAAGGCGGCTTCCACGGGGAAGAACGGGATCATCACTGCGATCAGCGAGCCGTTCAGGATGTTGGCCAGGGCCAGGCCGGCCAGCAGCTGCTTCTGCCTCGTCGAAAACCCAGGCAACGGGGCTGCCACACCGGGAGTCGGCCGGTCCTGTATCGTCCCGTTCACGTCGCCGCTGTCCAGTATGTATTTGTACTTGCCCGGAGGCTTGTCATTTTGCGAGTCATCGCTCACCAGCGGTTCCTGAGCTTCGTTCATAGCTCCTGAGGTGCAGAGCGTCGCCGACCAGGCGCCACGAGCGCCTCCGGGCAGCGAAACGCGATCCGGCACACGATGTCGTGACGAAATCCGACCACGGCCTCGGCTCACCACACGTGAACACGGCTATATCGAGCACTGCGAGTCGAGCTGCACTCCGCGCCGCCGCTCAGCACCGCTCAGTCGTCGAGCTGCGGACGGCACGTGCTGCTCCACATGTGTGGCCTCCCATCGGCACTGCGGACCCACACTGCGCGGCGGCCCGGCTCCTGCTGAGGTCGAGCGCGGTCTGCGGTCGGACGCGGCCGGCCTGAATTGCCTGCCCTGCGAGGGGCCGCCGGCTGCCACCGCCGCCGGCCGGCCGCTGATTGGTCGGCAGCGGTCATGTGCTCAGCTCACGGAGGGAAAAACCGGTCCCGGTCCGAGATGCAAATCGTCAGTGATTGAGAAGGTAGAGGAGGCCGCACACTATGGCCATTCGGTGTACGAAGTGGGAGATGGCGCTGCGATTTTTCACGGATCAATAATAATTTTAATGGAAAATCACTGCTTATGTGCGGAAAATCTCAGCGACATTTTCCCTATTAAGGTGGCCGCACACTATGGCCACTCAGCACGCGTAGTCGCCGATGCCGCTGTGATTTTTCGGGGATAAATAATAATTTCAATTGATAATGAGAGTTGATGAGCGTAATATCGCAGGGATATCACCGAGTCAACGCGCCGAATGGCCATAGTGTGCGACCGCCTTTAGAAACAAGGGGTTGTTGCCGTCCTCCACCTATGCGTTTTTATATATCCAAATCAGATGATTTTATAAGTTAAGTCCGAAAGCTTTGAATGGATGGTTTGACGAAGTCAGCGCCCGCGCAAAGCAGAGCTCGTTGCACAGGCCCTGACCTTTACCGTCCGATCGGGAACTTCCGAGTTGTCAGCAGAATTTAGAGGCGAAAGTTTAAGGTGGCCACATAGCCGGACACGGCCCGCCCCACTCACAGACGTCAACTGGCCTTCATTGCGGCGGCTGCCACCGGCCGCAGGCTATCCCAGTCTGCAGCAAACAGCGAGCGCCGAAGCGAAAATTTGAAAATTTTGATATAATAGGGTTTAAAAAAACAACAACAATTTTTTCAATTTTGGGGATCATCAAAATAAAAAATGGTAAAATCCGAGATCGACATCTTATAGCGACTGTTGCTTATATTCTTTTAACGTTTACGGTTTACATTTTGGCTGACAACTTGAATTTATTCGATTTTACAAACATTTATCATTTTTCGCTGAAAATGGCAAAACATGACGTCATCAAAACGTCATTTTTTTCTTAAACTATCCAACCGATGCAAGGAAAACCTCCGGGAAGGGGGGGGGTCGTTTTAAGAATGAGGGTTAAACATGCGGTTTATTTCGAGACGCGCGTATCACGCATTTTACATTGCACATTTCGCCCAAGGATATTTTGTTTGCCTTAAGCGGTGGGTAAAATATCTATTATAAATATCTATATTACATGCAACCAAGTACCGTCACTGGACCAATGGGCCATATGGAAACCATATGGAAGGAAAAGCCACCACCTGACTTGCATTAAAACTGCACTCACCAACCGAGCGCCATGATTGTATCTGCAGGTAAGGGCAGATATAATTTTCACGAGCTGGCATTGTAACGTAGCAACTGTGAATGAAATTGGCTCCCGAGTAACCCATATGTTCTATCTTACCATGCAATAGGTCGTTACATAACATTACATATGCATTAGGTCATTACATAACATTTCGTAAAATTAGGTCATTACATAATTCATGTAATGAAACAAAAGGCGCTTTCAACACTATCGACTTCATTTATACCTACCAGTAACTCAGCGATACCATCCTTCAACAATATTTTTTTCCGCTCCTTTACCCATGAATACAATTTTTGTATTGCGTCTGAGTGTATATATGCTTTATAAGTTAGACCGTAGGCGTTTTGAAATGACACTTCTTATACCACTACACACAAATACGAAGTTTTGTTTCCTAAAACATACTCGCGAAATAATATTTCAAAGTTTTGAAGCACGCGTCAGGGCGTTTCTTAAGCACCACAAACCTCAGTTAACTTCCCGTCTCGAATGTCAGCGCTGTCTTAACTATGCCACGGAGCCCGGCACCACGCACCCCGCCAGTGACTCCGATCTATCAGTAACGACCTCGTTAAATGCCGACCCTGCCGCGACCAAGCGTATACGCCGACACAGACGATACGCCGCAGACGGAGCTGTGCAAACGTCTGTGGCCGGGTCAGCAGATACGGCCCAGCTGGCAGCCGCTTCCTCGAAAACCCGTCTGCAGCGGCAGCGAGTATCGAGTATTGCATCGCCGGGGTAATAGGAGGTGTAGTCGGGGTAATATGAGGTGTAACGTCCCTGGCAGTCTTTCCCTGGCGTGGGTGACGCGGTGATCTGGTAACGTTCTGGTCCGCCTCTGCCTGGTGTGCTTGGTGCGGTGATCTGGTAACGTTCTGGTCCGCCTCTGCCTGGTGTGCTTGGTGCGGTGGTCTGGTAACGTTCTGGTCCGCCTCTGCCTGGTGTGCTTGGTGCGGTGGTCTGGTAACGTTCTAGTCCGCCTCTGCCTGGTGTGCTTGGTGCGGTGGTCTGGTGGTTGCATGTGAAGGATTGTGCCGTGGCGCTGGAAAAGGAATGAGGTGCTTTAACGCCCGTATTCCTTTTCCAGCGCTGCATTCCTCTTTGAAAGTCATACATTACAAAAAATGTTTGATCTTCTGCCAATATAAATATGCTAAACAGAGATTACGTCACCAGTAACTAAGACCCAATACCAATACACATGGGCATAGATAACATTAATTAATGTTATCTATGACATGGGCCTTATTTTTGTTTACAGATTTCAAATTTAAACTCGAATAACTTTTTTATTATACCGTTGAGGATGTTTTAACTTATACCAGGTCTATTTATTTTCAAAGACCAGCAATCAAAATGGCTAACTCAACTTGAACTCAAACTTAATGTTGAGGTGGTAATGTCCTTTTAAGGCCCTTTGGTGACCCAGGTAGAGTGACCTTATCATTGTATTGAATACAAAATCAAAGTAAACTTTAAGAGGCTTTTTATGTATATAGGAAATAGGATTTACATTCAGTAATATATTTTTAATTACTTGTACGTACGTTATCTTCAAATAAGTGTCTTGTTTATAGCGATAAATGTAAAATATCGAAGCAACTTCTGTAAATACATGTAATCATTCGTTTATGGCAACCAAGTATTTACAAACTGGATATCTGGCACTAAGCTTCATCGCCACTGGCGGTATCATATTTTTGTATGCTAGCTTTGATCTACCAGAGAGTTTGATCTACAGCACACTGCGATTGGTGCCCGCGTCTTCGCTTCACGGCACATATCCCGTGTTATTTGATAGATCCAGCCTTGAGGCTAAAGTTGGACGGCTGTCAAAGAACCTTTGCAATCAGTGCACCTGCCACAAAAACATCCTCCAATACAGCTCTATAACACCATTCAACGCACATTGACCGACACCTAGACCTGTATTCAAACTTATTAAGGCAGTGCTGCATGAAATACATGTAATCCACGAGGACCACAATGCAAATGGTAATTTTGAAAGACGGTTGAATAAATATGAACCCGCGCCACACCAGGGTAATTCAGCCATTTAATTACATTCATCTAGGGAACCTCCTCCTCATCGATATGAGAAGGGTCCGGGGTTATGTGATTATTGGTCCGAGAAGGAACAAATAACCACATCGATAGAGTAATGGTGGAACCGAAAGCCAGGGCTGGTAAAAACGCCGCAAGTGGCGCCGACCAAACTTTGCTTGCGGAAGATAAGCCCACATTTATAGGACCGTATACATTATTTGTCACATACTGCCGTCTCGGTTTCTATTCTCTCGTCGTTCGCTTTTCTGTCTATAATCCTGCAGGTCTCCGTAAAGTGACATCATACATGTCATATTAGAGGTACTCATTGCCTAATGTTGTTCCGGTCATGAATGGCATCTGACATTTGGCAAGTCACTAGGAATTTCGAGATGATACTGATAAAAGCCTATGCGGCCTAGACAATGTATGTACTATGTAAGTACATACCTTGTACATACTTTGCAAGAAGCCGGAGAGCTTTTGTAGCGAAATCCTTGGTGGTAAAATCAACAGGCTCAAATCGATTAACTTAGAGACATTTCAGGGTACGTATTTTGGCAGTCGAAGGTTAGTGGACCACCTTAGGGTGCCAGTCGCCAAGTTATTTGTGGTTCACAAATAGCAATACAGAAAAAGAGCTGTGCTGCTAATTTGAAAAGAGTTCGATGTAATTCATTACTCCTTACATAATTGAGTTCTGCGAAGTTCAGAGCAGCACTAAATTATAAAATTCAGGTATTTTTTACCCATTTGGAGATTATTGTTTTGTTGCTGACTTTATCCAGTAAGTGCAGGCGCCTTCGACAGGGCACCCCTGTCGAAAGCTGTCATCTAAAACATATGTTAAATTTTCAAAATAAGGTCACACGTTAAGTAAGAGTCAGGTCTAAAGTCAAAATTAAAAAATTGAGCATTATTTTTGCATCTAAATCATTACATCGAAACCATTATCGCATATATACGCTGTCACACAATATATATCCGGCATAAATAAAAGTGAAATTGTGAAGGTCAATAATACATGTTAAGGTCAATCATTCAGTCACATACATACATTACGTTTTGATAAAAGGCCTACGAAGGTTTTGCGGGTGCACGAGTTTTATTGGTCCTATTATACGTAAAGTTTTATTGAAGCTTTTATCTTCACATCATGAAGCCATACAAGCTCAACGTAACGTCACGTCAAAGCTGTATTCTATTAATTGAAATACGAAGTCACTTTTCAAAAACAGTTTTGTCCCAGAAATACACAGCGGTGGAATTTCTTTGTTTCTATATGCAGTGTATAGTGTGCCACTCAAACCAAATCATTACTATGACTCATCGAATTTGTTCATAAGTTTCTTATATGAATTCCTTTTCTTATATGTATTCCGTCTTATATGTATTCCTTTTAGGAACATGCTTTCTGTCATATATTCTCTTTATATTCTTGAATGTTTGCGCAATGCGCAGTTTTTACCCCAGTGAAGTCCCCTCTATTTTACCCTGTTGATACTGATCAATTTATTTTCAAGCAACCTCAAATATATTTCCTTCATATAGGGTCAAAATAAATTTTATTTTTGCTCATTATAATGAGCAAAAATAAAATTGATTTTGATGTTTTAGATTGATTTTACAATGTTATAACATTGTGGATGGACACAGGAAGTGGGCTTCCACCCCTAATACATTCAGCGTATTTTCTCGATTTTTCACTGGTAGTTTCATGTCACTCAACGATACACTTTCACAATACGTATGATTTTCCATAAAAAACACATCAATGATGATCATTTCTCTCAAAACTTATATACATACCTACCATAAAAAGCTATACATTAAAACTTACCGTGTTTGCTTCTGATTTATATCATCGTGTGACGCCACAGTTGATGTTTGAGTCTTCCGACGAATCGCATTAGTGCATTAGCGAGCATTTTGTTTTCGGAGATTCAGTTTTCATTAGCCTATCTTGAACAAAACTGGACCGGAACACGCAGATACCTATAATTATTTTCTTCAAAATGTAAAATACAACAATCAGTGCGCCAACAAGACAGGAAAGCTTTGGTGTGCAGTATACGGTTCACAGCATTGAATGCACATTGGTCCGATTGTCGGCTCTATGAACTGTAGATTATATTATCTGCTCCAGAAAACATTTCCACTGTAGTGATATACAAGACCATATATCGTGACATATTTTAGATACAGTAGTAACCATGCTGATGTACAGTGACGTAGCCAAGGGGGAGGGGGGGGGGCACGGGGGCCATGGCCCCCCCTGAGCAAAATTAATTCATACTAGATAAAAAGCGATTCTCCTGGAAACGAAGCTGTA
>JARBER010157418.1:0-10589 GCA_030265075.1 Balanus glandula
AGGCCCGGTATGGTGTGGGGTGGAGTGGTATGGGAGTGTCAGGCCCGGTATGGTGTGGGGTGGAGTGGGGTGGGAGTGTCAGGCCCGGTATGGTGTGGGGTGGAGTGGTATGGGAGTGTCAGGCCCGGTATGGTGTGGGGTGGAGTGGGGTGGGAGTGTCAGGCCCGGTATGGTGTGGGGTGGAGTGGTATGGGAGTGTCAGGCCCGGTATGGTGTGGGGTGGAGTGGGGTGGGAGTAGCAGGCCCGGAATGAGGCCTGGTCGGGTGAGGTCGGGCTGTCGGGGCTGGAGTCATGTTGTCATTACTTGTCAAAGCTTCAGCCTGGTTGTCATCGGCGTCCGTTCCTTTGACACACACTACTCGATAGACCCTTAGGCTGTAATTGTGATTGTTACCGGCAATGTGGATTGCAGATCATCTGATAGCGTCCCGAATCCATGCCAGGTCCGACTCACGTGGGCTGACTGGTGCTATAGGTCGGCCGTTATGGCCAGCGCCGGAGTGGCTGTGTGACGTTACATACATGATGTCGCTGTGCTCGCAGACGAGGCGGAGCCGATCCGGCCGCTGGGAGAGGTGCCCGACACCGAGACGGCGCTGCTCGCAAGTAAGCGGAACGCACGCGGGGCGACTGTCGCTGCTGTCTGTATACCGAGGGATCCCGTCTTAAGGCAAACTGAATGTGGATGTGAAGCCTCAATGCATTGCTATGTTACACTATTTAATTTGGAAGTTAAGCCCATCGGTAGTGTGCTGCTGGATAGTTTTGCTTTTTTGCCTCTGGCTTTGTCCTATATTATGTTTTGGCATCAGTCGCTCCCGCTGCCGTCACTCTCAGCAGGATCAATGACGCGCACAATGGACGGGGTCTGCCCTGTCCCGTGCCGGACTACAGACATGTGCATCGAGAACGCAGGATCTTGGATCTCAGTGAATCCATCGATTTATCACAATGGATCTTGGATCCCACAGGATCCCATGATAATTCAAATTGATCTATGATCCCAAGAAATCTGAGATTGAACATGCTGCGATTTATATATTTTGCCATATTTGTAGCATTTATTCACGAAATCTAACTGAAGATAATATTACCAATGCTAGTTTCATTTGCAACAAATTGAAAAGACGGATCTATGATCCCAGTGGATCCATCAACAATTTGTAAAGGTGGATCTATGATCCCAGTGGATCCTAGATCCATATTCCAGAGATCAGATCCCGGGATCCGTTTTCGGGATCCGAGCTCATGTCTGGCTGCCTCACTGACGGCCGTGTCTGTCTCACTGTGCCTCACTGACGGCCGTGTCTGCCTCTATCTCCCGTCAGAACACACCTTCATCCTGACGTGCGTCGACGTCGGTTCGGCGACCACGCACTGGAAGAAGTGGAAACGCCAGATCACAGGTGAGCCGTCTTAGAGCCGTCGACTGGTGGGAGCTCGCTCAGCCAGACGGGGCTGCGGTGTGGGGTGGGGTAGAGCCTCCGACTGGGTGGGTAGAGCCGCCCGTGGTGTGGAGTGGTAGAGCCGCCGACTCGCAGGGGCTCACTCGCTCGCTCCAGTTGGGGCTGAGGTGTGGGTTGTTAGTGGTTTTCTTCTTCGTGCGGCTGGACACTGAGTGTGCAAAACAGATGGTAAGGATGTGAAGGGCTGTCATTCTCGGTTAAGTGAGATGGTATTGCAATGTGCAGAATCTATGTCATGTGCTCAGGTTTTTTTATATAGTTACTGAGAATGGCTGAATAATGAGAACCGTGCCCGATATCAACACATTACGCCTTTGACGATGCTTGATCATATCACAGGACAGCATTAATGTCACCAGTAAATTGTGCCTCGGGATTCACTTCAGGCTTTTGTCGTTATAACTGCATCTTTAAACATGTATTTAATGTTTTATATAATGTAATAACTGCACTTTTCATTTGTATGCTCAATAACACTTACTGAATCCTTTGTGTTGTCAAATTTGTCAAGAAAGCCTGTTTTGTAGACATATTCTGCACTAGGCCGTATGCACTGGTTGCTCGGCGCGTTTTCCGCCAGTGAGCATCACTGCAGTACCCCCCCCCCCCCTGCTGCCGTCAGAGCGGTTTGACAAGGAGCACGTGACGCGTCACATCGAGGCGCACGGCGGCCAGGTGCTGACGGACGCGTCGCTGAGCGCCGCCGCCGTGCAGCGTGTCCGCCGTCAGGGCGACCTGCTGCTCATCTCCAACGGCCCGCTGCGCACCGCCAAGTACATCAGCTGCCTGGCCATGGGTGTGCCGTGCGTCCACCTCGGCTGGCTGCAGGACTCGATCCAATGGGTGGGTGACACCGCCGCGCTGTTCTGTCGGTACACCGGGGCCGCCGGACCGGGCCGGGCGGGCCGCCCCTGAGAGCGGAAGGAGCCTGTCTGATCGTGGACTGACTCAGTGGCCCAAAATATGTCGGTTTTGGTGGGAAGTGACGACCAAATGTGAATTTTTTCCACCGTCACTTCCCATTTTCTATTTGAGCGAATTGCCCAACCCATTTGTTTAACAGTGCTATTAATTCTGACATACAGGCAGATATAATTTGACAATAATGCATTATTTCAATTAAAACTATACTTCTTTTTACATTTAGAACAATCAGCATTGTACCATTTTGTGCATAATCTTCCACTCTCATGGTCTATTGGGGCTCACATTTTAGACTCTGACACCCAAACAATTATGAATGTTTGGGACACTAGACTGACTGCGTGCGGGCATGCCGGAAAATGCAGTATCTGGTCGTGTGTGAGGACTGACGTGTGACGCTCTCAGTGAACCTATCTGACCTGCGGACCTGTCGGACTGAACCAGTGTCTGATCCTTCACCCGATGACTGCCGCCTGACGCTGTGTGCGGGCGTGCCGACAGGACAAGTGTGCGCCGTACGAGGACTACCTGCTGCCGGCCGGCCACGCGCCCGACACGGGCGAGGCGGTGGAGCAGCTGCTGAGCGCGCCGCCGCCGCTGACCGGCCTGCGCGCCCTGCTCGCTGCCGCGCCACAATCACAGTGGGGCCAGATGATGGCGCAGATCCTGTCCGCCGCAGGGGCCGAGGTCAAACTGGATAACCAGGTGAGGGGAGAGGTCAAACTGGATCGTCAGGTGAGGGGAGAGGTCAAACTGGATAGCCAGGGGAGGGGAGAGGTCAGACTGGATCACCAGGTGAGGGTAGAGGTCAAACTGGATCGCCAAGGGAGGGGCAGAACTTAGATCTGGATCTTAATCTGGATCGCCAGGTGAGGGGCAAGGGTAAAACTGATCATATAGGAGACTGATGTCACCCTACCCCAGCCTTCAGAAAATGCCTGTAACAAAAATCGCACCAACATTGCAACCACCAACTAGAGAAGAGGCCAGATGTTCATACGGATTCTGAACGCCTGTCCCCGCGTCTCTGTCTGTCCCCGTGTCTTTGTCTGTCACCGTGTTTATGTCACCGTTTGTCTGTGCGTCAGCGTGTCCCCGTCTCTCCCTCCCCCAGGACCAGGCGTCGGCCGATCTGCCGTTCCGGGCGGACGTGGTGGTGGCCGAGCCGGACTGCCCGCGGGCGGTGCTGGACTGGGCGCGACAGCTCGACACTCCGATCGTCTCCGGCGACTGGGTGGTCGGCTCGGTGGTGGCGCACCGCCGACTGGGCTTCAGGGCGTGGCCCGAGTTCGACTTCCGCAGCAAACCAAGAGAGGCGACATATGGCGAGGATGAAGAGCGCTGACGGCATTGTGTGAACGTTACCTCGCTGCTGTGACGTCACTGTAAACCAAGACAAGACACGTTGCGTGCTGACACGCACGTTCTCTTTGGAACGTAAAAATTTGTCCAGGGATGGCTTTCCGATGGCTGTTTTGTTGCATGGTTTAGCTTTTGCTGTTGTTAAATGCTACAGACTTTTGTACAAACTTTCCATGCGCTCTTCTAGCCGACCAAGATGAGTCGACTGCCGCGGCTCGGAGTTTGGGTCCCGGCACTGGGAGCATGCGCCGGTGCTAGCACTAGGAGCGGGTCAAGTGGAGCGGGTCAGGTGTGTTGGAGCGGGCCGGTGCGGCGGAGGGCTGTGAACGGTGGCGTCAAGAGAAGGCGTCACGGCGGGGCGCGGTGTCAGATCTGGCAGAGGCGTCTCGCCCAGGGTCGACATCGGCCGCCAACGCCGGCGGGCCGATCAGATCGCAGCCGGAATATCGCCACCGGATGTTGTTAGGCTTCGCCGCTGCGGGTCGGAAATCACCAGGTTTTTTGCTGAGTTTGCTTCATAGTTGATGTCGCTCTTCTGTAGTTGTTGGGCGGTCTTGCTTTGATGAATGCATTATAAATGCTCATGGCGATTTTAAAAGTCGGACCTATAACATTTGGGGTGTAACACTTGGGCTGTGAGCTACGTCTCTAACGTATCGATGTGTCACTCACTCAAATCTTGGGGAGCATTTCATTGACACATGCCTTCTTCATTTCGACGCGTGCAATGTACCTTGCGGAGCTGTAGAGCTCTGCTTCGTTGTTATTTGTTAAGAGTGCTTTCTTAACTAATGACATGATTCTGGACGTTGCAATACAGAAGAGCTTTCGTTTTTGCATGGCCTGTTTGGATTATATTGTAATACTCAGTGCCGGAAGAAAGAGCTTGCGGTGCTATATTTGACCTCTACGGTCACAAGTCACTTTTGAGCTTCTTAGGGTCACGCGTTAGCTACGGAGTTTTGAGAACGATCCGGCAGTACATTTGGGACGCTATGCAGTACCCAGTCGTTTGATGCTGAATTGCAACTCCATGGTTAAAGATCACTTTTGAGTTCTGGGTCACGGACGTTAGCTTTAGTTCCTGGCTATCGTTTGAACCATTATGGGAACCATCGGGCGGTAAATTCGAGAACGTTGTGCGGTATCCCGTCGTTTGAACTTGAATAGTTTCCGGGAGTATGTTGTTCGGGAACATGTGCAAGAGTCACAAGGTTGACATTGATGTCTTGCAGAGTTCGTGACCTCAGTTGACATTTTCGGAGGTGAACTGAGGTCAATGACCTCCGATGGCCTAATCTATCCTTTTCTTTGGCTTTTGGTAGTTTCTAGAACACTTTTGACGCTGATTTTAATTTTGACCCTCATCCGGCGTTATATGTTCCACTGGGTCGTTCACGGTCACGGGGTCATCATAGGTCGATCAAGGTTAATGACCTCAAGGCTAAATAACTTGCGACATATTGAAAACAGAGGAGTAAAACCGAAAACACAATGTGTTTGTCTCCTCGAGACGTGTCTAACAATATGCAACATGACCCACTTGGGTCACCACTTGACCTTCGCCTGAGGTCAAATTTTTAAGTTGACCTTACGAGGTAAACGTGGATATCATTCGAATCGCCTTAACGAGACAAACACAATGACACAAACAGTTGAAAGTTATTTTTAGATACAGTAATCGAAAAACTTCAGTCGATGGTCGCAAAAAAACAACATTCTTTATGACCTCGGAAGCCTAAAATATTCACCTGAGGTTAAGTCGATTGCAAATTGCAGTAGTAAGTGCCTTTTTCTGTTTGTTTCTAGCTCACAGTTTTCGAGATATATGGGAATTCGTAATTTCTGGAGCGAAGTCCTTAAACGGGAAAACGAGGAACTTTGACCTTTAATTACCTCTGGTGACCTCATTTTTGACCTTACCTAAAAAAATGACTCCTTTCGTATGCTTAGGTGAATATACCCTACCCTGGTGAGGGTTAACAAATCTGAAACGAACTTACGCAATCGGCGGTGCCACCTTGGTGACCCCGACGTGATTTAAAGACGAAACCGTCTGATACACAGTAGCCTAAGTCGGGCGATACCTACTATTTCAAGTCATTTTTGGGAGACCGTTTGTCCATGGAGAGGGGACCCTTGGTCGAGGACGGTTAATCGCCGATACGGAAATACTCTCCGCCCTCACTGCCGACCTACCTCGCGGACCGCTCGAGGCGCTCAGCCCCTCCTTACACTCTCAACAGGCACATACACAGGCAGACCGAGGGTGTACGTCTATTGCCAGCGGAGGACACATGCAGCAGACTGACGCGCGCCGCTGGTAAGCTCGGAGCCGACTGCAGCGCGCCGCGGAGCACTCCCTCCGAGTGGAAACCCCGCGCCGCCACGGACCACTCCCTCTGAGTGGAGATCCCGCGCCGCCACGGAGCACTCAGACAGGAGACCCGCGCCGCCCGCCGCCGTCGGCACCACGGCGCAGCGACACAACTCATATCACTGCAGGTGCGTAAACAAACGTATAAAGCGTGACAGGGGCCGGCCGTGCCGCACCCCGTATGAGCACCACCGGCCTCCGCGGACCTCACAGCACGCTCCTCCCGCCAGCCGCCGGCGCCACGCGGCTCTGACAGCGGTCAGAGTAGCGCCACGCGACTCTCAACGCTTCGAGTAGCACCACGCGATTCTGGCAGCGCTCGGAGTAGCACCACACGGCTCTGACAACGCTCGGAGTAGCACCACGCGATTCTGAGCGCTCCGGCCGGCCGCCTCCAATGCAGCTACCCGCCGCCTTTGCGGCCGCAGCGCTGGCGCCGCGGTCCCAGCGAGGCACGCGCCGCAACACAGGAGGTAATCTCGGTAATGTCGCAGGAATGCTGACCGCAGTCGACCGTCCGGGCCCGGAGCCGGCCGCTCCGCCAAGCGCAGAGGAGAAGCGAGCACGACGGTCAAAATATCACAATCTTCTCCGCCTATGGACGCCGGCTGGCTGGCGAAAAACGCCGGCGACTGCGCACGATATACAAGATTCCGACGGGGTGAGCATGCACCGATCTCTGGGTTTGGCACCGACACATCAACGGACACAGACAAGCGTCCGCACGCACATTCTCAATGATATTGACGTTCACATGCGCACATACATAATACGCACAGACGCACACGCTAACGCACATATGGAGGAGACGAGAAGTGAACGGTGCTGCGTCTTTAGCCGAGCTCCTGCACGTACGACTTCGGGAAGTAGCCAGTCTGAAACGGGAAAACACGGTCACACACGCGTCATTCATGAAGACACGCACAACAAACACAACAGAGCACCGACGAATTGAAAATGGTGGCGGCGGCCTATGCAACATTTACTATAAAAGACATATTGAAGAGTTCAGGTTTGAATCCTGTGGAGCACTGAGGCATATGGAGTGAATTATGTGACAGATACTAGCATAGTCTCTGATGAGGCCCTTCCACCAGCCCTGCACCCCCCCCCCCTCCCGAGACAGCCACTGACCCTGTCTCCGATGCGGCCCTTCCACCAGCCCTGCGACTCGCTGTCCCGGTTCAGGATGACCACCTGGTCGCCGACGTTGAGCGCCAGCATGTTCGGCGCCCGGCCGTTCGGCGTGTACTTGAACTTGACGACGGCCCGGTCGTCCTGGCGTAGTGGTCGGCCCAGCGTCACCAGCAGCCTGCAGGAACACGTCAGACCGGCACACGTTAGCTAAGGAAGAACTAAAGGCCGAACAGTTAGTAGGTCAGGCTTCCTCGGAATTTGTGTGTGAGTTCAGGTCAGGTCCGGTCTGATAAAACAAGTCAGTTTGATGTTTTTTTTTGTTGTCAGACGCTCAACGATACAGGTCTGCTAACAATGACAAGCAGACCAGCGACCTATGCCAACGACCGATAACCAGCGACCATGTCAAGGACCGACAACCAGCGAATTATACTCCAAACACAGCTGCCGCAACTTGACTATAATAAATAACGAACACGAAGCCAGTGGCTAAAGCAGGCTTATTTCGCTGCTGGCACCCAGGTCAACTGTCCGACAACCATCACTCCCAGTCCTGTAGCGCCACCTACCCGGAGAAGTTTTCCGAGAGGCTGTTGTGCTGGTAGTGCTGCACCAGCTGGGTGATGGAGGGGAACAGCCGCGCCGGACTGAGGCTGTACTTTGCCGGAGTGTCGTCGCTCACACGAATCTTCATATGGCTCACCTTCTCCGCCGCCCTGCCAACATCACAGCGGTCAGCAGGACACAACCAGTCACACGACAAGCCGGACGGTGGCTGACATATACAGTCACGCACTGGTAATACAGGTCGCCAGATAGTCACACCCTGACCATATATGCCGGCAGATACGGTTAGGTTGTCACACAACCAATCACACTATCACATGTTTAGTGACATGGACAGTAAGCACCAGCAGTCGCAGTGCGGCGACTGGCGCTCCTCAGGTCAGCAGACATGCGCACCGTGCATGGATCTGAAAGTAGAATCTATCATCTCAAAGGATCTGACAACAAGATGCAATGTTGGATCTATGATCCGAATGGATCCCACGGCAAATTACAACAGTGGATCTTGGATTCTAGTGGATCTCTCGATTGCATTTCTAAATGAATTTTGATCCCACGGGATCCCAAGATAATGACAATGGATCTATGACCCAACAGATTTCGGATACTACATGCTCCGATTTATATATCACGCCTTAATTATAGTATTTAAGCAAATCTAGCAAAAGACAAACTCATGCTAATTTCAATTACAACGACCTGGAAAACTGACAACTACTTAAAACAGGCTCCAACGATACATATCTGATGATTGCAGATCTCGGAACTGAACGGATCCGTCGACCAAAGTTGAAAACGGATCTATGATCCCAGTGGACCTGGGCTCCAGATCCCAGAGATCAGATCCCGGGATCCGTTTTCGGGATCCGAGCTCATGTGTGCTCAGGAGAGTCGGGTTGAACAACTTGTAAACGTCCTTTACAGCTAGCTACGGATCTTTCTCATCGTCTGAGAGTCCCCATCATCGAACATCAGACTCTCGTCACTTGTCCCCTCTCGAAGTGAGACTTGCTCCGAGTCCGAGAACCTTACCCACTCTCACCTGGGATGTAGAACCTTCCAGACTCTCGCCTAAGTCCAAGAACCTTCCCGATTCTCGCCTGAGCCCAAGAACCTTCCCGATTCTCGCCTGAGCCCGAGAACCTTCCAGAAATTCGCCTGAGCCCAACGCCTGAGCACAACACTCCCAACTCTCCCCTGAAACTGCGAACCTCCTCACCTGACCCCAACAACCCTCCTGCGTCTCTCCTGCGCCAACATCCGCCCCTCACCGGAGACTGAGCACGGCCTTGTTGTCCTGCGCCGCCGACACCCGCACGAGGAACGTGCCGGGCGGCCGGTTCTCGAGCGCGCGCTCGGCCTCGACCCGGTCCATCTCGCCGCCCCACCACGGCTGCTCCTGCTCGTTGAGGTTGATGTAGTCGGGCTGCAGCTGCTGCAGGCTGCTGGCGCTGCCGAGGACGGCCGGCTCGCCCATACTGGCCGAGAAGGAGGAGCTGCGCGAGCCGGACAGCGACGACGGCGGCCGCTGCGGGACAGAGCGGGGAGCGGCGGGGTCAGATAGAGAGGCGGGGTCAGATGGAGAGGCGGGGTCAGATAAAGAGGCGGGGTTAGATAGAGAAGCGAGGTCAGACACAGAGGCACACGGAGGGTCACAGGTCAGTACAGCGCTCATCATACGCCGGCACGCACCACAATTACACAGGCAAGCACGGCGAAATCGCTGGAACATTTGCGCGATGGAGGATTCGCGTTTCTTGTGGACACATATGGTCTGTGGATAACCAGCATCTGTTTCATCTTGATCGATAAGCTTTGGATGAGTTCATGGTATGACGGTTAACGTAGACAAACAACGTTGCAGACAGTAAATGAATGAGATAAGACCTTTCAACCTATTGATTAAACCTTCCTATCGATAATCTGCAGACTGTAAGATACGATAGGAGCTGCTTGGCAAGCATTCCATTATGCTTTAACGTAAAGATACCTATATAATATTTATGCGATATGGATACTGCATGCATACAGTGTACTGTATACTGTATGCAGGTTATTACAAAAACAGTTTTTAAAAACATTACTGCTGATTCCAGTATATTGCATATTGCGTTTAACTTTCGCCAATATAGGGGGAGGGTGGGTGCCACTGAACGATTTTTTCTCATCAGAATAACGCATATTTATCGACCGATTACGATGAACCTTTCAGTACCCTTTTTTGAATAGATTTATAAATACTATGAATTTGTTCAAAGAAAACAGACCACAGTGGAAAAGTTTATCAGACCACGATTTGAATATATTTTTTAAATATTTATTTTCTAGTTTCACAAATGGTCAAATATTTCGCCATTTCAAGAAATAATGTAAATAATAAATTTTACGACGTGCATTTCGCGCATTTATTCCTGCGATTTCTTCTCCAAGCGCTGCATTCCTTTGCGCTAAAAAGTCAAATATATTTGGCTTTCTTTTCAGGCGAGAAAACTTGCCGATAGACGTTTCTCGACACGGGCTATAAAACTGATAATCCAATTCAAAATCCCATGTTGAGGGTGAGCTACTTTCTATAACTTCTAGCGCTCTCTCCCTCCTCTCCAGCTAACGCGGCTCCCTCCTCCCGGCGGCTTACCGTGCGCGGCGTGGGGTAGCGTCCGTTCATCGGAGAGCCCTGCAAGCCAGCCGCAGAGATACAGATCACACACCGCGGCCAGGGGGGGGGGGGTACACCCCGCGGACCGGGGGGGGGGTA
>JARBER010157429.1:0-10587 GCA_030265075.1 Balanus glandula
CACGGTCAGCTGACCCCGGTCACCCAGGCAGAGGCACACTCAGCGTGCTCCGGCAGGTAGGGCTGCCTAGCCTCACATTACCTCCTCCTGCTCCTGTCGACTCTACATGGAACATGGCTAAACAAAACACAGCGTTCTATAAACTCATCATAAACATAATGTGCACACATGTCGCATATGTCCTACATGCATAGCATACCACTTGTAATCAGCCGTCCCGGACGGCCGGCCAGTCGTCAGCCGGACCATCATCGCGTTGTGTGGAAAATATCACTTCACACTTACATATTGCCATGTTTGTTTACAGAGGTACCGTTTTAACAATTTTACGATCGACATCATACGGGTCACTTGTAACGATGATGCGAAAACAGGGAACAACAGAACACTACATCGCCCATCGCCACGGCCCATGATACCTTCCGTCTAAACCTCTCTCTCTGTAACAGATTTAACGAATTTCACATGGGTGGTCCAAACCCGGCCTGTGGCGGGATCCATATATTCTAAATGACGCCTACTTATCCACCTTACAACTATGAAAACCGGTGACCAGGGTGAAACCATTTTCCTTGAAACCCCCGGACGGTAGTTCTGATTTCTGACCCTAATCTGATCACCGGGCCTAATCACTGGCTCCTTAGCTCTGTGTCTCAGATCATATCGAAATTTCTGCTGCAGTTGAGAGGCAGATAAGTTTGCTCGAGCCCGCTTCAATGTGCTGGCTAGAAGCCTTAAATTTTCTTCAACAAAATCATAAGAGTATAGTGATGTCGGTTGTGACACTAAACGGTTGATGGGAGAGTTGACATGTCTGAGGAAAAGGAGAAAAAAAGGGGAATAACCATGACTCTCCGATTTTTCATGATTAAGTGAAAACACCACCCCAGGTAGATGTGATTCCCAATCTACGCCATAATGATCAGAAATCGACCTGAGTCTCCGTTTTATGTCGCGGTGCCGTCTCTCCAGTTTCCCAATGGCCTCATGGTGTCCACCAACCGCACTTCTTAGCTCTACTCCCCAGAACTGACAAAGTCGACGGACGCTCTGACTCTTCACGTTGCTGCCAGCATCACATTCAAGACGACGGGGCGGACCAAAAGTGAAAAACTGAGTGGAAAGCGCATGAACAAGATCATCTGCGGCTCCGGACTGCAGAGGGTAAAACGTCAAGAATCCAGTGAACTTATCGATACACGTCATGACCAGCGTTCTTCCTGAAGTTCGGCTAGCTGGCATGTGTACGATATCAATGATAAGCTCATCCCCCGGACCAGCTGGTTGCTGTGGCAACAACGGAGGAGGAGGCGGACCGCGATCATCTTTCTTGGCACTGCAGCGAACACAACTGGCCACATAGTTCTGGCAATCTCTCTGAAGCCCCAGGTACCAGATGTGCCTAGATACGACTTCGTACAGCTTAGTTCCGCCGCAGTGAGATCCGATTGGAGTATCATGGTGCTTGTGCAGTATTTCGAAACGTTTGGCGACTGGCCAGACCACCTGAAGTCGGCCGTGGTCGGGAGCGTATCGGCACAGAATTCCATTCACAAAACGAAAATGAGCCGCATTCTCTCTCTTCAGTACTGGAGGGCAATACCTTGGCCATTTGCCCCTACTCATTTTGAAAGCTAATGCACGGCAATATGCGTCATGTTTTTGGTACCATATTAATGCGTTAGGTTCAATACTCACGTCAATGAGACAATCCGTGATAATAGAATTCAGTCTAACAGTTTGGACTCGTTCATCAATATGGTCTCCTTCGTCCACCGTCCTCAAGGTCGAAGCATCAGCTGTGCCGATCACGGAATCCTCAGAAGCCAGTGCATCTGCGTGCAGTCTTAGATCGGCCTGTGACCTTTCCCCGGTCAAAAGCACCGACTCACCAGATTTGTGGCAAGGTTCTGCGAGATCCAGCGAGCTTTCGCCTGGTTCGTACCCGCCGCCTTCGTCCTGATGGCGCCGTACGCCATCTGAGTGACAGTGTGCAGATGGCGCTGCGGTCGGCGCAGCGCACTGCACAGGTGGAGCCACCGCACCCTCAGGATGGTTCCCAGACACGGGGTGCTGGGCTTTGCATTTGTCAGCGTTGTCATGTTCGTCATCATGCAGTCGGGAGAGAAAATCGACATGCTGCATCTCCGAGGCACGCCGATGCTCCATCACGACACGGAACTGTCCAATGAACGAGCGCCACCGCGCTAAGCGCGGATTCATGTTGTCTCGATTTGACAAGATTTTTAGAGCACTTTTGCAATCACAACGCCAAGTGAATTCCTCTCCAGATAGAAATTTATAGAACCGGCGCAGCCCTTGCATGAACGAGTACACCTCAAGCTCGTAAATTGTCCAGTTTCGCTGCTGCCTGTTGTACTTACTCCCATTGTAAGCAATGACCTTCTCCTGACCGTCCTGGATCTGAGTCAGCACCTGGCCCGAGCCAGCCAGACTCGAGTCGCTGTACAGGATGAAGTGGTCACCCTGTCTGGGGTAGGCCAAAACAGGGCTGGTCAGCAAAGCCTCACGTAAATTAATAAACGCCTTCTCTAGTTCATCGTTCCAATAAAATGAGGATGAGTTTGCTAGATCAACTAGTGGTCTAGAAAGTGTCGAGAACGACTTGACAAATTTTCGAAACCAGGAAAAAAAGCCATACATCTTCTTTGCTTCCTTAGTCGTTCGCGGCGGCTGAAGATTCTTGATACAATCAATGCGCTCTGGTGAAATGCTTATCCCATCAGGCGAGATCTCATGACCCAGATAATCAAGACGGGAAACACCAAATTTACACTTTGCTGGGGATAACTTAAAACCCGCCTCCTTCAGCTTCTTCAACACGGTGTTAAGAAGCTTGTAATGGGAGTCTAGACTGTCACTTACACACAAAACATCATCAGCATAAATATACACGCCAGGGATATCACCTAATACCTTGTGCATGGCTTTGTGCAGGAAATAGCTCGATTGCTGGCATCCCATCACCATTCGTTTCGGGTACCAGGTCTTGCCCAACGCGTGGAACGCACAAACTTCGCTCGACTTCTCCGTCAATTGAAGGTTCCAGAACGCGTGTTTTATGTCAAGTGCGCTGGCCACTTTCCACCCGCCCAGAGAAAACAAAAATTCATCCACAGACGGAAACACAAACTTCTTCCCCAACAGACATTTGTTGACACTCCTGAGATCCTGCACTATCCTATACTCTCGAGAAGCATTACCGCCCTTGTTCGGTTTCGCTATAAGCAGAATCGGCGAGTTCCATTCACACGGAGGACCCTGTTCAATGATCCCACAACCGTGTAGCTCGTCTAATTGTTCCTTCAACTGCGATTCGCGCGCCCACGGGATAGGGTAAGGCCGGGAAAATTGTGGACGCGTGCCAGGCTCCAACTCCAAATCTACTTGTCCCCCTGTGTACGAGCCAATGTCAGCGTAGCTCCGTGAAAATACCTCAGGGTGAGATTTCAACAGGGAAGCCAATTTATCACGATGTGAGCCACTGATCTGATCACCCACCCCGAAATCTGCTAGCACCTCCTCTGTACCAGCACCCAAAAATCTGCTGTCGTCTGCCGACACCGAGTGCTGGCTCTCCGTCACGTCTGGCTTGCTCGGTGCCGGCTCCCGCTTCGGCTCCGCCGACACAGAGTTCACGGTCGGTGCATCACGTGAGGGGCGGTCACAGGAAGGAACATCTACAGGAAAACAACCGGCATCACCATCGAATTTCTCAACAAATCCTATCACGCTGCGTCTGTGAAAGGTTACTAACTGATCCGTTCTGTTCCGAATGTACAAAGGAATTTCTCGCTTCGAAAAAGGCCGAATAACTGCATCGTGAATTTCAACATGATCTGAGCACTGGCCAACCAACAAATACTCATGCTCGGTGGATAAGCTTTGATCAATCCCAGCTCTGATACACATAGCGGTGTGCGCTGGGACTGATACAGCTTTGCAAATCCTAACTTTAACCTTTGGTCCCTGCTGCTGTGGCGAAAAATCAATAACTGCGTTATTAGCCTGTAAAAAGTCAAAACCGACAATGAAATCATGACTTAGATTCTCAACAACATAACAATCCCATTCACATGGCGGAAACCCTCGTATTTCGACCATCAGTCGACATGTCCCAGTCACGTTCAGTTTATGCCCCGAAGCTGACATAAGGCGGACAGGCTCTCCCAGCTCCACATTCGGCGCAATGGTGGCACACACTTTAGAATCGATCAGAGTTAACTGACTGCCAGAATCGATTAAACAATCGCTCACCTGGAAATCATTCAGTGTGCCTGGCACAATTGGGAGTGATTTTACCGCCTGCCCGCCAGCCACTCGTTTGGGCAGTGCCGTTTGAAGTGCCCTCTTCCGCCGCACGACCAGCAGGCGGGCTGTCTGTCCTCGTCTTCGCCGGCTCCGGTTCCTGGCGCCGCCGCTGCGCTCGCTCCGCGCGGGTCGGCCCGCGGCTGCCAGCGGCCGCCTCCCGCTCCGTCCGCGCCCGGCGCGGTCCGGCCGCCAGGGGAGAGAGCGCGCCGCGCGGAGGGAGGGGCAGAGCGCCGAGGAGAGGGCGAGATGTCTCGTCGGTTCGGAGATGTTTCGCTGCTTCGAAACGTCGTAGGCTGCCGTCTGTAGGCAGCGTCAGGAGAGTGTCCGCGATAGGCCGCTGGAGACGCACCATGGCCACGGTCCAGATACTGGCGGCCACCGTCACTGCCGCGAAAACTCGCAGATGTTTGATCCCGATTTGCTTCACTTCGTATGGGCGAGGCCCAACGCACGTGACCCGCTGACCGGGAGGGCGGCCAGGGTTCGTCAGGAATCGCAGCAGCGGCGCTGAGTAGCGATTCTTCTCTGACCAGCTCGTCTATGGCCCCCTCGAACGTCGTGACCTTGAGACGAGAGATGAGAGTCGCCTCTTCAGCGCTCAGACCTACCAGTAGGTGTCTGAATAACGCAGCGTTGTAGGCAGGCACGCTGGTATTCTTCACCGTCCCATCTTTCGTGAAGAATTCTGGGCAGGCGCCTTTAACCAGAAGACGCAACTGCTGGCCGTAGTCTCGAGCCGTCATGCTTCCTTTCACGAGCCGAGACAGCTGCATCGCCGCCTGCGCAGCTGTCGGCTGCGTGGAGAAGTGTGAGGTCAGCGAATCCGTCAGCTGGCCAACGGAGAGCCGGCCGAGTCGCTGCTCCAGCTGGTTGATGACGGAGAGAGCCCGTCCAGTGCATCGCGCTGCAACAATGGATGCCTGCGACTCGTCGGAGATGCCACCGAGCCCAGCCAATCGAGAGCACTGAGCTAAGAAGTCCTCCGGTGACACCGAGCCGTCGTAAGTCGGGAAATCCGCGATCCCAACTCGTAGTCCCGTCACCACTCGCGCGTCCGAGGACGAAGCCGCCTTAGACTTTACGTCACCAGGCTTGACTGTTTCACGGTCACTGTCACCACCAGGCATGTCGATATCACAGTTCGACCACCACCGCTGTCACCATGTCACGCTCGCTCGATTCGAGCTCCGGTCCGAACACACCGCGAGTCGGCACCAGTCTGTATTAGGCCGGAGCGGGCCGCCGCCCTCACCCCTCCGCACACACGGTCAGCTGACCCCGGTCACCCAGGCAGAGGCACACTCAGCGTGCTCCGGCAGGTAGGGCTGCCTAGCCTCACATTACCTCCTCCTGCTCCTGTCGACTCTACATGGAACATGGCTAAACAAAACACAGCGTTCTATAAACTCATCATAAACATAATGTGCACACATGTCGCATATGTCCTACATGCATAGCATACCACTTGTAATCAGCCGTCCCGGACGGCCGGCCAGTCGTCAGCCGGACCATCATCGCGTTGTGTGGAAAATATCACTTCACACTTACATATTGCCATGTTTGTTTACAGAGGTACCGTTTTAACAATTTTACGATCGACATCATACGGGTCACTTGCAACGATGATGCGAAAACAGGGAACAACAGAACACGACATCGCCCATCACCACGGTCCATGACACCTTCCGTCTAAACCTCTCTCTCTGTAACATATTTAGCGAATTTCATATGAGTGATCCAAATCCGGCCGGTGGTGGGATCCATATATTCTAAATGGCGCCTACTTATCCACCTTGCAACTATGAAAACTGGTGACCAGGGTGAAACCATTTTCCTTGAAACCCCCGGACGATAATTCTGATTTCTGACATTAATCTGATCACCGGGCCTAATCACTGGCTCCTTAGCTCTGTGTCTCAGATTATATCGAGATTTCTGCTGCAGCTGGGAGGCAGATAAGTTTTCTCGAGCCCGCCTCAATGTGCTGGCTAGAAGCATTACATTTTATTCAACAAAATCATACGAGAGAGTTTTCGACCTAGCTAGGGGCTATCTGACCTTCATATGGGACTAGTTTGAACGTCCATAGGGCTTTCTGGTCTTTCAGAGAAGGCCCTGGTGGCCCTAAAGGCCTCTGAAGTGCTCTTAACTTTTTCGACTCTGGGGCACCTCCGATTCACACGGAACATATTCGACCCACCCGGGGCCCTGTCACCTCGACCGGCGACCTTCCCGAATCGCACGGGCCCCTTTCGACCCGCCCACGAGACCCTTTCGACTCACCTTGGGCCCTTTCGACCAACCCGGACACCTATTCGACCAACCCGGACACCTACTCGACCCGCTCGGGGTCATTTAGACCTTCCTCCCCCAGGGGACCCTTTCGACACGACCGGCGGCCCTTTGGACTCGCAAGGGGGCCCTTGGCCCGATCGCGTCCTTTTCGAACCGCCCAGGAGCCTTTTCGACACGCCCGGGGGCCGTTTCGATTCGCCCGGGGGCCATTTCGACCCAACCGGGAACCCTTTCGACACGCCCGGGGGCCCTTTTGATCCGCCCGGGGGCCCTTTCGACTCACCTGGGGGCTCTTTTGTTCCAACCGAGGGCCATTCCGATCGGTCCGGGGCCCTTCGAACGCCCTTGGGCCCTTTCCACCTGCTTTAGGGCCATTTCGATCCAACCGTGGGCCCTTTCGACCGGCCAGGGAGCTCTTTCGAACGGCCCGGGGCCCTTTCGACACGCCTGGAGGCCCTTTTGACGAGCCCGGGGGCTTTTTCGACCCACCTGGGGGCCTTTTTGGTCTGTTAGGGCCCCTTTGACCTGCACAAGAGCCTTTTGAATGTCCATCGGGGGCTCTCGTCTTTCATAGAAGGCCCTGACAAGTGACAACTCTAAAAGCTTCTGAAATTCTCTAAACTCTAAAAAAGGCGCTTTGCGCGGTCGTCAACCGGAAACGGTCCCCTTGGCCTCCACGGGGGGTGGCGGCCGCCCCCGCTGCCCCCCCCCCCCTGGGCTACGTGCCGGTATGAGAAAATGTCGCGATACCACCCAACACCTGCATTTTTTACACCTTCATAATTATTTAACCTGCCCGCATAACATTGTATAGACAATAGTTTGCAATACCCTCTGTATATTTATTCAATTTGACAGACGTGGCTATGTAATAAAGTAACATTTTATCTTTGCTTTGCGTGAGCCACCGGACGGCGGGCTGTCACGTCTGGCCACATCGCACAGCACCCTTCCTGCGATCAGACAGATCTCAATACGGCCCTCGGCTATGGTGGCGTTATCTGGAAACCCCTGGCTGTTTGTGGTGCTATCTGGAAACAGCTCTGTATACCGATCCACGACAGCATGAATGGCTTCGAGAACTGGATTCTCGTCAGCCAGAGAGCGTAGATGCTCGGGTCTGAGATATCTATACCAGCCTCAGGACGACCCACCCCATTAGTGGCGGGTCTTATACTTGACAGCTATTGCGATGTGATGAAAGGCCTGGTGTGCATGTAGGGAATGGAATATCGCAATTCACCTGCCGATCAAAGTAGGTATGTGTCGCGTGACCTTTGATATAGGATGTTTTCTTAGATATTTGATATAAGCAAATGCTCTTGAGTGAAGACTATATTTTGAAGGGAAGCGAAGCAGGTGCATATATAAAACACAAATCGTTCCAATGCGCCATTTATTTTACATTGAAGATGAACATAAATAGGTAAGTACAGTAACACTTGTCACGTAACTGTTGAAAAGAAATACTTAGCAATATCACGTAGTGCTTTGGCAAGGAGCATATATAATAGATAAGTGGATTTTTGATCGACCTTCTCCTTGAAAACAATCCAAAAAATAAAAATTAAAACAGTAAGTTACATTTGCATTCGGGTACAACCCTTCATCAGATGTATTTGGCGAAAACATCACAAAGCACAAGAACAAAACCTTTTCGACGGCTCGTGTAGTTCGATTATGTCATCCTCGCACGGACAAACTAAAATCGCTTCCTGACATTCACACTTGATACACATTCAGACAAAAATCCGTAATTTATATCTACCTCTGTGAATCTAAAGGCGCCATTTAACATCCGGTTTCTCAATAAAACAGAGTTAAAGATCACAATACCCACATGATCACATCATATGAAATCCCCCTCCCCCACCTCCAACACCACCACAACCAGCACACGCAGATATCTATCCCGAAATAAGGCGCCATGAAGAAATTTGCTCATTCATAACTGGCTTCTTTTCTCTGATCAGCAGAGATTCGACAATCTTTCTGTCCGGATGGTCTCTCGTTTTTCTCAATATTCTGAGCTCCAAAGGCGGATTTTGGTTTTTGTCTGCTTTAGTAACGCCACTATGAAAGGCTTCAAAATGATCACCAATAGGAGTGAATTTGGTCTCATTTAGAGCGCATCGCAAGTGCTCGTTGTACCGGAGGCGGATGGGTCTTTTGCTCTCACCTATATAAGTGGCTCCACACATTGTACATCTCAGCTCATACACCACATTTTTGTCAGTGCATGTACCATTTTTAATCATCCTACAAGTGTTACATTTGCATTCGGGTTGTACCCGAATGCAAATGTAACCTACTGTTTTAATTTTTATTTTTTTCATTGTTTTCAAGGAGAAGGTCGATCAAAAATCCACTTATCTGAAATACTTAGCATATCAAATTTTGAGCGAAACTTAAAACGTGAGAACTGTTCAGTGTTCAATAATGAAAAGGGGCTTAGGTATAAACTAGGGACTTAGTAGGTATGTACATACCTTGTCCATGTCTGTAATGGTATCGATTCATACTTCTGCCTCAAACCGAACCGGAAGAAATAAATGTTATTTGTATTTATTAATAATATCACCGACGGGTAGCCCCAATTACAGGCGAGGTAATGTAGAATAATACGTACTTAAAGTGCAAGAGCTGCACAAAAGCGCAAAAAACGACATTAAGATAACATATAAAAGCAAAAGCTTAAAAGGCCAGCCTCTATATAAATACGAGCACATACATTATATACCTACATAAAATTGCAGTGCATCGCATCCTAAAAAACTGTTACCTATGGCAAATGTCTAACATAATCCACAACCGCAGTTCTAAAACTATACAAGGTATCCTGGAACATATCACTCTCTTGACATTTGTCGGCATATTCGTTCATCAGCCGAGGCAGTCGGATAAAAGGACATTCATCACGCTTGATACGCGTCCGAAAGGAACGTTGAAGAGATGGATGTGACGGCCAAGACGCTGCGGCGCCGACAGGGAGAACAAGCCAAGTAAAACCGGGGAGTCAATACGGCCCCTAAGCATGTTTCTTAAAAATAACAGATCATGCTGGCACCGCCTGGAATTCAGTGACGTCATCGTAAATTTGTGCAGTACGTCTGAGTAATTTAGGGATCGGCTAGTGGTCCTAGATTGGTGGTCGAGCCAAAGAAGGAATTTGTGTTGAGTTTTTTCAATACGGTCTAGGTGAGTTTTAGCGGCACCCGCCCAAATGACACTATCATAATCCAAGACCGATCTTATATGAGCGTAATAGGAAACCTGAACCGATGACAAGTTGAAATGACCCCCGTGACCAACTTTCTGAAACGATCTTAATAGCAAACCAAGGGCTCTATTTGTTTTCTTGACACACTTGTCGTTATTAGGACCGAATGCTAATTTTTCATCAAGAATGACATCTAAATCGCGAATTTCTGAAAAACATAATTTAGGACCGTATTATCAATGGAATACGATCCGACAACGGGCTGCTTCTTCAAAGTAATTCTAAAATGCTTTCATTTGGCGGGATTTAGTGTAAGTTGCCATGTTTTGGACCACGCAGATAGCATGTTCAAATAATTCTGTAGGTCAGCTACATCGCCTGGGAAGTCAATTGTTTTGTACAGTTCGACGTCATCAGCGAACATCAAAATACTGGACTTCACTATTTCTAAGGGCAGGTCGTTATTAAAACATAGTAAACATCAATGGAGAGAGAAACCCCCCTTCCGGTGGGCTTAAGTCCGGTACACACCAAGAGCGGAACGGGTGAGCGGAACGTAAACGGAGCGGAGCGGGAAAAGATAAATCCTACCAATCTGGCAACAGCGGACGAACGGAGCGGGTGAGCGGAGCGGGAGTGGAGCGGAACGGTAGAGAATACTTCTTTTCGACAATTGCTGCGCACTTCCCGAAATTGAGGCAGATCCAAACAATTTTGGCTGGCTTGTGTGTCGCTGTATA
>JARBER010157440.1:0-10584 GCA_030265075.1 Balanus glandula
AGAGGTTTCTCGTCACGGGCTACAAAACTGCTATCTCAGTTCAAAACTAATGTTGAAGGTGGCCTGTTTCCTTTAAAGGTAAACAGACCATATCAGTATGTTGACGATGAACTAACGAGCGCGAACAAAATTTGTGGTAAATTTGAGCTTGATCGGGCAAGTAATTCCGAGATACAAAAGTGTTCGCGCGTGCGCACGTGCAGCGGAACTTCATCCCTGACTTGCGGCATAGTGGCGGCTGAGAGGTGGCTCCCTCTATATCTCATACCAAATTTGAACACAATCGGCTCAGCCGTTTTGGAGATATAATATAGGGGAGAGCAGCGGCGTGCATGTGCGCAAGAGCAGCGGCACACCACTCCTGACTTTTGGAAAAGCGTCGAATGAGAGGTCCCTAACCAGGGAAACCACTAAACAAATTTAAGCACAATCGGCTTAGTCATTCATGAAGTATAGAATAAAGATGCGCACACGAACAGATGCAGTCACCCCACCCCCGACCTGCGGAGAAGTCGCAACTGATGTTTCCCTGATCACACATCAAATTTAAACGCAATTCGAACAGGGTGCGTTGGGTGGAGCTGCTCAGCAAAGAATGCCGCTTGTCAATCGAAAGAGTAGATGCATAAATATCAGCTTCTCAAAAGCGTTGCTACGGGTCGGGATGGGTTGGGTGTGGTTGGGCCACTCACATTCAAGGCATTTCCATATACCACGGAAGGACAAGCGAGCTCTCGTAACCCCAACAATCGTCTCCAGCAGTTTCCGCTTTCCAACTTATCAAAACCAGCCTACTCTATCCAGACCAGCCTTCTGCTGCGTGCTCGTTCTGAGTAGTCAGGGTGATAGAGCCCGAGTAGCAGCCCCGTCCTCACTGACCTGTTGGAGGCGGTCTGCTGCTGCTGTTTCTTGTCGTATCGAGCCAGGGCAGCGGCGCCGGCCAGCTGGGAGCTCTTGGTCGGGTGCTGCCGCTCGGCCGGCGGCGGTGCCGGCGCTGAAGAGGAGCTGCGCGCGCCGCCGCCCGGAGAGTCGCCCGTCAGACGGTGACCCGGCCCCGCCTTCTTAAACTTCGCCTCCGACTTCTTCTTCTCGATGAACTTCTTTAGCGCGTCCATGGTTTCTGTTGTGGAGGGTGTGTTCACTGTTCCGTGTGATCGCTGGCAGTCAAAACGTGGCTGCGCGGTGGAGAAGGCTTAGAACTTGGGCGTGAACTCCTTTGGGAGGTTCTGACGCATGCCCAGGTCACGCACTTTGTTGGTAGCTGAAACGAAGCATATGCATGTCAGATACCAGCAACAAACTAAAATCGTTTGGCTAGCTATTGTGCTACCTACCAACTGATAGTAAAATATTTACTGTTTTACATTTATGAGCTATGACAGTAGTCCAAACATTATAAGTCAATTATCAGAGTTATATAGCGCCCCTGTTACCACCGGCCGCGTAAGTCAATTATCAGAGTTATATAACGCCCCTGTTACCACCGGGCCGCACAAAACACGTCTGTTACCACCGGCCGGTCCCGCACAAAATCTGTTCGCGCTCGGGTTCGAACCGAGGACCTTCTGCGTGTAAAGCAGATGTGATAACCACTACACAACGCGAACCGCCCTCACCGAACCCACCAAGTAGCGACGCAGCACGAGAAAAGCTGCAGCAGCCCACCGTCTGTGGAGGTGAACCGCAGCAGCCACTCACCGCCTCTGGAGGTGAAGTGTTCCACGATGCGCTCTCCGTAGCAGGACCAGGCGAGGTAGACGAGCACCACGTTCGTGATCAGGATGCCGGTGATGGCCAGCAGCAGGTTGGCCTGGAACGGGTCGAGCTGCGGCAGGCCGAGGTCGGCCCAGTCCAGCGCCGGTCCGCAGGCGAGCAGCAGGTCCGAGGCGCGCTGCAGGGCCTCCCGGATCACCGGCTGCGAGCTGTTGAAGGCGGCGGCAGCGCTGTCCGACACGTCACCCAGCAGCACGGCCAGCCGCTGGATTAGCACCAGCGAGCCTTCCCACACCGACTGCCACACCATAGAGAGCCTGGGGAGGGTACAGCACAGGTCAGACCACACAAGCGAGCCTTCCCACACAGACTGCCACACCATAGAGAGCCTGGGGAGGGTACAGCACAGGTCAGACCATAACCTCATACTTTTACAGTAGGGTATGATGCTGTAACATCAGGTAGTCATATCTCCAGACTTTGCATACTAACATAATGTAACTAATGCAAAAAAAGTAACTAATGCATCAGTATTGTCTGCGTTCTGTTATATAAGTAGAAGCATGTTGGTGATGCATTTGAGGCAAATGCATAAACATGCATGATACACAATCGTGGAAAGGATGCCCCATGAAAATGGAAGTCAACAAACTTTGGATGTAGTGTGAGCTGCAAACTTAATAGACTAAATATTTGTTCACTGATACTTATTCTTCTGTCTGCAAAATGTGGTAGGTTTAGATGGAATCTCATCAGGGCAGGGTTGATTAATCCTGCCCTGCCAAGATCATGTCAATCCCATATCTTGGATTCCATGACAAATCTTCGTCTCGCAATTCTTTGTCGGGCATTTCTTCGTCCGCAGTGCTTAGTCCGCAAATATTCGTCTCCGCATTTCTTCGTCTCGCATTTCTTCGTATCCGCATTTCTTCGTCTCGCATTTCTTCGTATCCGTATTTCTTCGTCTACGCAATTCTTCGTATCGCAAATCTTCGTCTACGCAATTCTTCGTCCGCAAATCTTCGTCCGCAAATCTTCATCTACGCAATTCTTCGTCCGCAAATCTTCGACTACGCAATTATTCGTCCGCAATTATAATTGTCGTCCACGCAACTATTAATGTCCCTTATTCTTTGTCCACAAATCTTCGTCTACAAGTTCATTTCTCTGCGAAATTAGACGTTCATTAGGAGAAGAAGGTTTTCACACATTTCGCGAGAACTTTCGCGATTGGCTGTTCGTTGAGGGTGCGTCTAAGCGAAGACCGGTGGGCACACCTGTCAACTAGGCGGAGTCAACTAGGCCTTGGCCAATGGCCAAGCCCGCCAAGGCCAATAGTCCAGAATGTTAACTCGCCTAATCGTGTCGTGGCGCTGCGGGCGGGAAAGACGGGTTTATGAGTAGGATTGATGACAGTGTCCTAGAATTACTTTTGAGCAAGGGTGCCGAGTGAAAAATTCAGACTGAAATTTAGAAAAATGAGTGGAAAATGTTATCTTAAAATACCCTTTTACAACAATTGGCATTTCTTTCTAGCAAACAAAAGTTGGTTTTTTGTCTTCTAAATTTTCACATATATAAGTAAAACGTACGAATTTTCTTTGAATAATACATTAAAACATAAAGCATGAAAAGAACTTTTCAAATAAAATAGTGAACAATAGTATCAAAAGTGAACAAGAGTAGAAAATAATCTTTCAAAGTCTGAAAAGAGGGAGAAATATTACTATTTTTCAGAGTGTCGTTTTATACCCAGAACTCCCGATCTAAGGACGCTGATTAATGATGGGAAACAGAACAGAGGGATCGCATAAAGGTATCATATTGCGCTTCTGTGTCCCGTTTTCATGTCACATGTCCCATTTTTATGTCCCATTTAACTCGTCTCCAATTCCCAGATCCCAGTTCCGTATGCTGTATTTAATCCTGGATCCCGATCCCATAAGCCGGTGTCATATCCCGGCATATATATGGGACTAGGACACGGGAACGGGACACGGGAACGGGACACGGGAACGGGACACGGGAACGGGACATGGGAATAGGACACGAAAGGAACAGGGCACGGGTCCTGGGAAGTGGGAAAGGGACGTTTCCTAGTCCCACATCCCAATGCCGTGTGCCAGAATACCGCATCCTGGATCCCGGTACCATATGCCGGTCTCGTATCTTAACATATATATATGGGACTAGGACAGGGAAATGGGACACGGAAACGGGACACGGGACGCGGGAACGGGACACATGGACGGGGTACAGAAACGGACACGATAACGGACGCGGGAACGGGACAGGATACGTGACTCGGGCACATAACATGCAAGTGGAACATGTGACACAATTTGCAAGAGAACGTGTATGTAGGCAAATCGCATAAATCCGTCCCTTCATGCGTTCCCTTTTTCTCTTTCTCTACATCAATTCTGCAAATATCGTCTTTCCCGCCCGCAGCACCACAACGCGATTAGATGAGTTGACACTCTGGATCTTGACTATTGGCCTTGTCGGGTTTGGCCAAGATACCCCATCCGCCTTAGTTGCCAGATGGGGCCACGGGTCTGGCGTACATTAGGTGCACCAGTACAGTGAGCATGAAACAAAAAATTTCGCGCTGGATTTAGCGAAATAACATGTACTCACCAGAACTTGTCACAGTGGTATTTTCGAAAATTGACGAAGAACTGTGTAGACAAAGATTTGCTGACAAAGATTTACGGACCAAAGATATGCGGACGAAGATAGGCAAGAGATTTGCAGACAAAGATTGGCATTTTGCGGTCAAAGATTTTCGAACGAAGATACGCAGTAGAACATTTGTAGGCAAATATTTGCAGTTCAAGATTTGCAGGTCAAGATTTGCAGGTCAAGATTTGCAGGCCCAGATTTGCAGGCCAAGATTTGCAGGCCAAGACTTGCAGACAAGATATGAAGACAAAGATTTGCGGACAAAGAATTGCGTAGACGAAGAATTGTGTAGACGAAGATTTGCAGACATATATTTGCGTCGAAGATATGCATAGACAAAAAATTGAGGCCGAAGATTTGCAGACAAAGAAATGCATAGACAAAGATTTGTGGACAAAGAACTGGGTAGACGAAGATTTGTAGACAAAGGTTTGCGGACGAAGATATGCATAGACGAAAATATGCGTAGACGAAGATAGGTGTACACAAATATTTGTGATACAAATAATTGCGTGGACGAGTAAATGTAGATAAGAAGAAATGTGATACAAATATTTTCGGATACGGAGAAATGCGAGACAAAGAAGCATGTGACGAAGAAATTATACAAAGAAACGCTAGAAGAATATTTGAATACAAAGAAATGCACTACGAAGAAATGCTGGACGAAGATTTGTCCGGACACCCATATCTTGTCAACACAAGACATCAAATTTGGGGCAGCTTTAGAAAGTTTTTAGTCAGTTTTTGTAATTAGAGTCAGAAATTACTGCCCACTGCAGCAGCAAGATTATTCAGGGCAGACAAACCTTGAAAATGGGCAATGGGGCAGTTCACTGCCCCATTTCAATGATTCAGTGACAAATCTTCGTCCGTAAATATTTGTCAACGGATTTCTTCGTATCGGCAAATCTTCGTCTCGCATTTCTTCGTATCCGCACTTCTTCGTCGGCGCAATTCTTCGTATTGCAAATATTCGTCTACGCATTTCTTCGTCTACACAATTCTTCGTATTGCATTTCTACGTCTACGCATTTCTGCGTCCACGCATTTCTTCGTCCACGCATTTCTTCGTCTACGCAATTCTTCGTCCGCAAATCTTCGTCCACAAAGCTTCGTCCACCCGCAAAAGTAGGCGTGCATTTGCACAGGTAGTTTTTTCACACATTTTTATCAATCTTTCGGAAATTCCGGGTAGTCAGCAGAGCTTAGAGGCGAAAGTTTAATGTGCCCACACAGCCGGACAGGGTCCACCCCACTCACAGACATCAACTGGCCTTCAGTGCGACCGCTGACACCAACCCAGGCCATCCCAGTCTGGAGCAAATAGTGAGCGCCAAAGCGACTCAAACCGGGCTCTCACTACCAGTTAGGTCACAAGCCCAGTGCTCTACTGGCTGAGCTACAGGGGCATCCCATGTTAATGGGAAAGAGAAAAGAAGGACAGCATAGAAGTACCATATTGCATGATGCGGAAACACAATGTTCCTGTCACTCCAATTCTCATGTCAGTTCCTGTGTCCATTCCTGTGCCCGTTCTCATATCCAGTTTGTGTCCCACTTCTGTGCCCCGTTTCCGTGTCCAGTTTTACATACAAAGAAATGTGTAGATGAATAAATGTGTAGACAAAGAAATGGGCAGACAAAGGAATGCGTAGACAAAAAATGTGTAGACGAAGAAATGCAAAGACGAAGAAATGTGTGGATGAAGAATTGTGTGGACAAAGAAATGTGTGGACGAAGAATTGTGCAGACAAAGAAATGCGTGGACGAAGAAATGCGTAGACGAAGAAATGTGCAGATAAAAAATTGTGTTGACAAATAATTGTATGGACGAAGAATTGTGATACAAAGATTTGCGGGGACAAAGAAATGCGTAGACAAAGAAATGCAAGATGAAAATGTGCATACAAAGAAATGTGCGATACAGAAATGCTGGACGAAGAATTGTTCGGACATCCATTTCAATTTGTGCTGCACCAAATCAAAATTTGAAATTGAGATATCTTGTTGATGCAGTGTTTTTTTCTTGGTTTGCACTTTAACAGTTCCGTTTCCTCCATACTCACAATCACACCGATATAAAATACGGACCAGGTAGAATATTCTCACCAATTAAAAATTCGTTTTTGATCAATACCGCAATTTCAATTTCAATTTGGTTAAGTTCTCGAGTTGTTAGGTAACGAAGTCCAATCACTAAAACAAAACAAACTACTCTCTCCCAAGTCTCAAATGCGCTGGTCCCATGACGTCATAAAAAGTAGCCAATTAGAGAGCGGCTGAAATGGAGGGAATTTAGCCTTTTAGCTGATGAAGGCGCTAGCCGAAACCTTCTAATTTGTATTTGTCTACTAGGGTCTAGGAACCATTTTTTTCCGGCAGTATGAGAGAATCTTGATGTTTCTAACCTGCATAATATCTCTCAAAACAGTGTTGAAAATATTCAAAAGATGACATTTAGACACAAGATGCCAAGAAAATGATCCAATATAATTGTTAATGAAAATTGTCCTGTGTATCACTCTGTCGTGTGTCGTTCTGTCAAGTGAAGTGCACCAATTGCTTTTTTTTAAATTCAATTATGCTTGATTGTAATTGTGTACCGACTACCGTACCTGGCTACAATACCAATACAGAAGGAAACGATATTTGTGTGCATTCTTTACACTGGAGACATAACAAATACTTAACTGATGACTCCTTCCCTTCATTGTTCATTGATTCTTGTTTGAGAAAATGTTACCCATTTGTCCACTCATACATTCATTCTTTCATAATGATAACAAATTATGATTGCTTTATGCCTATGACGTCACGCGATTCACAGTTTTGATCGGGCGATTCTCGTAAAGCAGCCTTTAATGAGTCAGCGATAAGTGGCGCAAACATGCGGCACATATTCTTAATAAACTATTGCTACCAGATATCTCCTACTATTCCTACCAAATCAAAGAAGTAGGATAGCATAATATATGTATATACGGAATTGACTATCAATCAGTTATGTATTTAGTCTCATCATGAATAGAAACACTATTTTATTGATTTCTAATCTTTGCATTTTGTTATAACATCCCAAAAGGCAATCTGCTGACCCTATTTTTACTCAATTAGTATGGTCCCCAGTATTTTCCTATATTCCCGTTACGTGCAATTGCGCATTTGCGACATTTGTAGACCTATGGCTTCACACAGTACACCCATTTTCCATTTTACAATATATTTATTTTGCGAAATACAATTTTGTGGATCGAGAAGCTGGGTGTAGTTGCAAATGAAGTGACTTTAATAATCAATAAGTTTATCTCAAGCAGAATTTTACCTCGTTTTCAAGGTAAATATTGTCTTATGGCTGATGGTATATTGTATTATGTAATGTTTTGCTTATCAAATCCGCTTGATTTGAAATTGCTAGTGGTCCAGCGATCAGCATATGCTGCTTCAGCATATATGCAGAGCAGCTCTGATAAACACTGAAAAAATATAATGATTTATAAAACACTGATCAGCAGAGTTTAAATGTAATGATAAAATAACAGTAAGTCACTTAAGCAGGTGACAGAGCTGAAGGGTGTGATCATGATGCACCTCACGGCTCACATAACAAATAACCACCATGTTGTTTACATTTAGCTAAAATGGTATTATAGTAGAAAGGCATGAGGCAGTCACTGACTTATTATATTCCTTTGTTAGGTGAGAATAAGGCTCAATGAGAATAAAACATGTATAAATCCTATAAAGTAATAAGTTTTCCTCCTCACTGGGAGTGAAAATGGACAAAATCAGCCCACTTGACTTCTACCTGAGGTTAAATTTTAAGTTGACAATGGTTGACATCAACAAAACTCAAGGTGCCTTGACACAACAAACATGATAGCATAACTTTTATGACCTTATCTTCATTAGTCAATAACTTATTAAAAAATCCAATTTTTTATACTTTTATGACCTAGAGTCCAAATTATTAACCTGAAGTCAAGTAGATGACTGCTTCAAAAGCAACTTTCAATTCAATGGCTATCAATTTTTTCCCACTTATTTTTAGGTAACATAGTTTTAGCATATGTGGGAATTTCTGGAGTGATGTCTTAAAACTACAAAGTTTGATCTTTGATGATTCTGGTTACCTCAGTTTTGACCTGAGCAAAAAAGCTAAAATATTTGCACAAAGATTTCTGATGAGCTTTCAAAAAATGTCTGGTTTTTGTTTACATCCTATCAAAACCCCAGTGACTAGTATTGTTTTGGAGGTCATATCTCTAGTTACCATTCTGAGATGACCAGTCATTCTGCCAGTTGATGCTGCCTGTTGTCCATCAGGTGAAATGACCCTTTAATCTACCAATCTTCCCTAATCCCAAACCAGCTGTTCATCATATGATGTCATCACTTGCTCGTCATTCCACTTTCCAGTTCCCACACGACGTCACTGCCCTGTGCTACCCCCAGTGTAAGCCGGGCGGCATCTCTGCGTCAGCGTCGGTCGCGGCTGAGACGGCAGCGGTGACGCCGGTGACGCCGGAGGTGGGGGCGATGGCGGCCGGCCGCGAGCGCTTCATGACGTGCCCGGAGTGGGGCGACCGCGTGCCGATCGCGGAGGACGTGTCGCGCAGTCTGGAGCCGGGCGCCTTCCTCGACTCGATGCTGGTGACGGAGCCGGAGCTGGACGAGGAGTACCGGCTGGCGGCGGACCGTGACGTCACCGATCGGCACGCGGCGGGCGAACAGCTGCTGGAGAGCGGCCGCTCCGGAGACTCCGAGGTGAGGGGGTTAGGTTAGGTCTGGCAGGCGCCAGGGAGACGTCTAGCTGGGTGAGATGGTTATGTTAGGTTTGGTTTGGCAGATGCCAGGGGGACAGCGGTAGGTCAGGAGACTCTGAGGTAGGTTGCTGTCAGAGGAGGGGCACACTGTCAGGGGAGGGTCGTGTCGGGATGCACTCTCAGAGATGTTGGGTACCCTGTCAGAGGAAGGGGGTGGGATGACACATTCTCGGAGTGGTACTCTCTTAGAGCTAGATACATCGTCAGGGGAATATACATTATACATTCTCTTTGGGGTTCTCAGAGCTGGGCGCATCGTCCGTAGACGGTGCAGTTAGATGTGGACAGTGAACACTTATCCGAGTGAACATCACTGTATTTCGACAGGAGGTGTCCAAGTGAGCGGCCAGTTGCCGATTGCTGTATGTTTCTGAGTGCACCTGTCAGGGTGTGACGTCACAGTGGCTATACCCCGGCAGGGTCTGGAGGAGCGTCTGAACGGTGTTCACCTGGACGCGGCCTCGGTGTGACGTCACAGTGGCTGTACTCCGGCAGGGTCTGGAGGAGCGTCTGAACGGTGTGCACCTGGACGCGGCCTCCGTGAGGTCAGGGGCCACCAGTGAGTCGGGCGGCAGCGGCAGTGGGGCAACCGGCAGAGACGCACAGCCTGATGAAGACGGAGATATCACCGCCACGCTGCAGTGGAAGGACCAGCAGAGGCACATATTCGTGCTGAGCGAATCCGGCAAACCTATATTTTCAAGGTATACATTAAGATGCTGGGTTATATGGCTCTGGGCTGGCTTGTGTGCCTTAACCCGCGCACCGTAGGGGGTCTGCGCCGAACACGAACCGTAGGGGGGTTGATAACCGCCCCCGCCCCCAGAGATCTCAAAAACTACTCTACGTAGCGACAAGCGGAAAACGGCGTTATATAGCTCGATACACGTTCTATCGAAAGTATATCGGTCATTTTTTTTATCAGGCTCAAACTGAGGTCACCAGAGGTCATCAAAGGTCAAATTTTCCAGTTTTTTCCTGTTTTATGACTCTGTTCCAGACAATTTCTTATATCTCAAAAACTAAAATGGCTGGAAACAAACGGAAAAAAGCAATCGCTAGCTATTGAAATTTGCTATCTGCAACGTTCCCTCAGAATTGACCTCAGGTCAGTATTTTAGGCTCCAGAGGTCATAAATGCCAAAAATGCAGTTTTTTGGGCAAAACAGTTGCTCCCTAATAACGTTTTTCCTAAAGAAGTTACAGGAATACTGTTTACGCCATCGTGTTTGTCTCGTCGAGACGCTTCGATTAGTATATATGTTGACCTCGCCAGGTCAATGTGAAAACTTGACCTCAGGTCAAGGTCAAGTGGTGACCCAAGTAGGTCATGTTGCATATTGGGAGACGCGTCTCGACG
>JARBER010157451.1:0-10584 GCA_030265075.1 Balanus glandula
TTGAGGTAAAAAAAAACACAATTTTTGAACTTTTCAGACAACCATGTTGTAGTCCTGGCAATTTGCCATCGTGATGTTTACGTATTCTCTTTTGCTTTGAAGATGACGTTTGTTATGGTCTATTAAAACTTCACTCCTTTTTGGTCAAAATTCGACGATAGTGACGCCACTCAAATCGCTATATGTAAAAAAATATGTCGAAATAAAAAAAATGCACACAGGACGTCAAATCGATTTAGGAGAAGGTATCCGGAGGCATTGCATTGACACCGCAGTTCGTTTTTCAGGTATCATGAACTATCCTGATGCGGGCGTTTTCGCCCCCCCCCCCCCTCGCTGCCAATGGCGGGTTAATTTTTTTAAAGGTTTTTGAATCACAGAACCAACTGTATTTGAACCAACTGTGTTTCGACTGTATAAGGGTGTATCATACACAATAAGAGCTTCAAATGAGTGCATTCGGAGGTATGTACGACTGCGGTTTTTTTCCTTTTGGGTTGGGTCATTGCCTTTGAAGGCCCGGGAAAGCGAGACCAAACTTCAGTAGGTATGCCCAATTTTGGTCAGCATATTTTTTGTGTAAATGAGTACCCCGTTGTGGGTGGCCACGTACGAAAGTTTCTGGTGACACCCTGGTGTACAACCCTGTGACATCGTCACGTGTGTTCAGCCCCCAGTGACGTCATTGTGACGTCAGCCTAACGTTGAATGGTTCGGTGTCACGCGACCATCGATTTCAGGATCAACACGGTGCTGGACGAGTGTGCTGTTGGTCGTCACTGGAAGCATTTATCGCAATCTGTCGCGCAGTTGTCCGTTAGCGGAACGATAGTGCTGATGGAAATATTCCATTTTTCATCATGGTCACGGACAGAGACAGAGCGGTTGATTAAGGGCGATGCTTGTGCCAAAACAAAGGCATGTGGACGCCATTGTAATATTTTCGACTGACGCATCGATCTTGTCGGGAGATAATATTGTGTTTGGCTGTGTCGGCGGTAATCCTGCATGACGTTGATATGACTACCGCGAGCCGGTGCTGCCAAAAATCAGCTGGTAAATACGCATTCATCGCAAGCAAAGCACCTCACGTTTTGTCGAGAGCATTTCAACGAGGAGGGAGCTCGGACGGCAGCCATGTTCGCGTTGCCACACTTTACGGTGTAATTATCACGTTAATGTCCATTTTTTAGTTGGACGTCAGGGAACTGGAGCTCTTCGAAAACAAAAGACTTCAGTAATAAATCGATATACCCAATACACTATTGCTTTTGTCACACAAGATCAACATATAAGAAAATAAATGGACTTTATTCTAAACGCTGGCGCTGTATGTTGCGCTTTACATGGCTGAACTGGATTTGTGACGCCGCTGGTCGGAGAACAGCGATCTTCAGAGAACTGCGCCGTGCGTCGCTCTGTGTCGACCATCGCACGCAGGCTGGGCTGCACTGTCCCTGCGACAGCCGCTGTCGACACGGACGGCCCGAGCGGCGTCAGCCAGCCCGCTCCTCTGATTCAGACGACACTGCGTCGCTGGCAGGCGCACACCGACGGGAGACGGGACGGCGCCAGCCACTTGTCACGGCGCGGCGGGCCTGATATTTCAGACGCGGAAATGTCGCCGCCGCATTCCTCTGCCGCTCCTGCAGATAGCCGGCCGCGGGGCCGCTGACCGCGCGACTGCCCGCGGCTCTCTGATGTCCCCCCTCCCCCCCACGATTTTCGGGAGACTGGACCCCTGGCTTGACGGAGATGCGCTGGATGGAACATTGAGAACAGGTGTGCTGTCTGAGTCTAATTGTGTCCGACTTGACAAGGCTTCCAGTGAATCAAGTGGGTTTGTTTTATTTGTGTTAGTTTGCTGAAACGCTGAGCGTAGTTTCGTGTGATTCCACATTTAGGTCTTTACCGTTTCGTGTGATTCCACATTTAGGTCTTTACCGCTTACTTATACCGGGATGTGCCTTAGAGGAATCTCTTCGACAAAGAAACGCTTTAGCTTCAGATACATTGTTTGTAAGACGAGTTGAAAGCACTTTTGTTCTTTTGCCTTTCGCCTTCTTTCGCTGTAGTGTATAGTTGATTAAAACGACACAATCGTGTTTCAGTTAGAATTGGAAATAAACAGGTCAGGTCATCGTCACCGGTTCCATTAGGAGACGAACCACTCCAGATGCGTTGTTTGTAAATCTCTGCCACCTTCAATGTGATCACAGATCTGTTGTGGCTGGCATTTAGCTAGAACGTGTCTGTTCGGCCTCCATCAAATCGGATACGCAGTTGTACCGTGGTCCTCGGCGGATGACTCACTGCATCTTCCCTGGCGTCTGTTGTATCTTTACTAATTACAGCCGACGCTGGCTTTTCTGGCTTTTCACCAACTGCGAAAACAAGTTCTCGGATGTGCCGTGTATTCGTCTCACCGCGGACTGTCGCTGGCACATGAGTCGACAGGGACATCTCGGCGCTGTGTTTTCAGATGCAGCGATCAAAGCCCGCCTGTCGCAGTCGACCGGTGCTCGCTCGCTTCTACAGCGCTCCGCTGATGGTGTAGGTCTGTCCGCTGTGGTGCTGGCACGTCGGTCGCTTCCGCCGGGCTATTCTCGACACTTTGGACGGCTCGCTGAAGATGACCCCGGCCTCCGCTTTAAGAACTTCAGAATCCAGATCCGTTCGACTTCTAGTCTGTAGGGGTGTTCGGGTCATATTCCTGCCGGCCGCTGACTGCTGCCACTGGCACCAGTCACCAGTCACCAGTCACCACCTCGCGCTGTTCGGCTGGTGTTCAGACGCCTGGGGGCAGCACGACTCGCAGCAGCGCTGTTCTCAGTGTCGGGCGCGGGGCAGACTCGCGAGGTCCGCCGGGTCCGTGATGGTGTCGGTATCAGTATGTCGGTCCAGGCGGCTGCTGGCCGTCTGCCTGGCTTGTTGTTCGCCGTCTGCCTGGCTGAGATCCTCTGGCGGCTGCTGTCTAACAGTGGTCTGCACTGTATTTCCTGTCGTCGGGACCGTGTCCGTGTCTCTGTGGGATCTCCTGCTATCTACCTGGCGATGTCTGTTCCCGGCGCTGACAGCTCTGTCTCCTGTCTGCTCTGTCTCTGTCTCCTGTCTCCTGTTCCGGCTGTGTCTGTGTGACATTATGAGCTGCATCCCATCGTTTTCCCGGCGCTGGCAGCGTGTCGTCTGCCGCGTGTCGGCGGCGCTCGCTCGTGTGTCTCCGTCGTCTGCAGTTGGCCTCGTGTGTCGGCGCTGTCGCGTCTGTTACCGGCCAGTGCTCGCTGTCGACGTTCATCTCAGGCGGGGTGTTGTCAAACACCCGCCGTTTGTCAGGAGGGTGTGGCTCATCAGACGGCTGTGGTTCATCAGACGGCTGTGGTTCATCAGACGGCTGTGGTTCATCAGACAGCTGTGGTCCATCAGACAGCTGTGGTTCATCAGACGGCTGTGGTCCATCAGACGGCTGTGGTTTATCAGACGGCTGTGGTCCATCAGACGGCTGTGGTTCATCAGACGGCTGTGGTTCATCAGACGGCTGTGGTTCATCAGACGGCTGTGGTTCATCAGACATCTGTGGTTCAGACGTCTGTGGTCCATCAGACGTCTGTGGTCCATCAGACGGCTGTGGTCCATCAGACGGCTGTGGTTCATCAGACGGCTGTGGTTCAGACGGTTCGCCGTCTGACGTGATTCACACCTGCCCGGCTGGGCCTGAAATGAGCCCATTCCGTCCAGACCAGACTGGTCAATTATTCAAATTTGTATGAATGATTGACCGGCAAACATGAATGATTCAATCATGATTCAGTCACTCAATGTTACCACTGGTGAATAATTCACAATGATTTACAGGCTTACATGAATTATTCATGAATTATTCATTCAAGGAATCATATATGAATGATTCAATCACAATAATTATAAATCAGTAAGTACAAATAACATTGCATATATTCTGAATGAGAGTGTTAACAGACCAAAATGAAAGTGTTGAGAGTGATTTTGACATACATGTTGACTCGGTTCCATTACCCATTATGAGGTTTTTGTAGTTTCCGCTTTCCCAAAAAGAATAATTCATTATTTCATGAATGATTCACCTTACTTCCGTCGTATGAATGATTCAATCAATGCCCCCCCCCCCCAAAAAAAAAATGATTCATGATTTCATAAATGATTTAATCCTCCCAGTTCCTTTGTATGAATGATTCAATCAATGATTCGTTTAATCATTTATGAGGAGGTGAATCGATATATGAATGATTCAGGTGAAATAAGAATGATTCGATAAAAAAAATATCAAAATTATTCACAAGTCTGCTCCAGACAGACTCAGTCACTACTCGTCCGGCCATGCTGAGCGTCTTCCAACTTCTGTCCGTCTGGGACGCAGAGTCGGGCTGGGCTGCTCTGTATGCTGTGCCGCGCAGCATCAGTGTTGTGCGGCGCAGCATCGGTAGGCCCTCGTTAGATACTGTAGTGGGCGGAACCGACCGTGGTAATCCTATTACGTCATGCGTCTTAGAAAGAGAGAAATTATGTTATTTCTCCATGGATATCAATAAATTGCCCAACCTGACCTCATATGTTTAGATCCAATCAGTTCAGGTTACGAATTACCGCCTAACATTAATCATTATATTTATAGAATTAGACATAATCTTTTAACGTGGAATACTCCATTCAACGAAAACATCACAATTAATACTCTTCAAAGTTTCGCCTTCCCCCAAAACACTAGTTTTTCGTCGGCTGTCCCGTCCCGGCTTTTCAGTAGCACCGGACGTCTAGTTTTATTTAGAGTCGCATCTGGACGGGCCTTTGCACCTCGGCTGCCACCTAGGGGCGAGGGTGGTGTCTGGGCGGTGTCTGTGGCTCGGTTGAGACCGGAACCGGCCGGCTCAAATATTTGCCCGAGCCACCCCGCTCCCGGCAACTGGCCCTCGGCCTGGCTAGCCGTGGCGAGGCTGCTCTGTGGGCTGAGAATGAAACTTTCTGATCCATTTGGCTATCGGCGTAATCCATATCGCCTACAGTCATTTGGGGTATCACTACCAAAGGCTCAAATTGGCTCGTCGTAGTGGATCCCGCGGTCTTCCATCGTAGTGGGTCCTGCGGTCTTCCGTCGTAGTGGATCCCGCGGTCTTCCGTCGTAGTGGGTTCTGCGGTCTTCCATCGTAGTGGGTCCTGCGGTCTTCCGTCGTAGTGGGTCCTGCGGTCTTCCGTCGTAGTGGATCCCGCGGTCTTCCGTCGTAGTGGATCCTGTGCCCTGCGGCGCCACGTGGGTGGTGCAGTCTTGTCTCCCACGCGGGCAGCGGTGCCTCGGGGCTGGGCCGTCCCATCCATTCAGCTGCCGCGGCCGGCGGGGTGACGCACCATGTTCGGAGAACGCTCCACAGACCGTGGAATGCGGACCGTGGAGTGGTCTGCGTCTGAATCAGAGCCGGCGGCAGTGCCGTGCGTGTTGAGACTCGTTCGGGCCGGGATAGGGACGCAGGCGGCGCGCTCAGGGCTGTCTGGTACTGAGAAGCGGTCTATGGGACCGCTATAGAGGGTCGTTACTGAGGCGGCATGTTCAGACTTGCTGCGGGCTGGGGAGCGATCGGGAGAAAATAATGTGGCACGTGGTCTGAAAAGTTGAGATACGCTGGTTAACGCTGCATTCATTTGGTCTTCTTTATTCATTTTCTCCTCAATCGTCTATAAGCATTACCATTTACCCACATTGAAAAGATCAAATGTTTCTGATGTTGAAATTTCCATTATTTTACAGATGATTCCTACTGTCTTAAATTTTTGAATATTTTATATCATTGTAGCTGGCTTTACGTAAGGTCTTGTTGAAAGGGCGTTATTTTTATCGATAAAGGTTCTTTGGTGGCATTAAATTATCCTAGCTCTTTTGCGTCGTGTCAACATATCATTGTCATAATGTCACAGCATAACAAACAATGCGTTTCTCGGGTTATATTTTCATCGTGATTAGGGGAAAACTACTCATCTAAGTCTTGTTCATCATATAATGTTAATTGTTAGCTGTAATATGCCGTATGACCTGTCATCGAACTTATACGGTATACCATCATCTTCGGACAGTCTCTACCTATCGGTGTCAAACTCCGGCACCCAGTCACCCGACGTGGGACACGGCTGACCAGGCTGACGTGTGACGTGGCTGACGTGTGACGTGGCTGACGTGTGACCCTCCTGACATGTGACCCGGCTGACGTGTGACCTGGCTGACGTGTGACGTGGGTGACGTGTGACCTGGCTGACGTGTGACGTGGCTGACGTGTGATCTGGCTGATATGTGACCTGGCTGACGTGTGACCCTCCTGACCTGGCTGACCTGGCTGACGTGGCTGACGTGTAACGTGGCTGACATGTGACCTGGCTGACGTGTGACCTGCCTGACGTGTGACCTGGCTGACATTTGACGTGGCTGACGTGTGGCCTGGCTGACGTGTGACGTGGCTGACGTGTGACCTGGCTGACGTGTGACCCTCCTGACGTGTGACCTGGCTGATGCGATATGATGGCGTCTGAGTCATCAGCGCTCTCTGCCAGTGACGTTCCAGTCGTCAGCAGAGCCGTCGGCGCCTTCCTCTGGGCTCTGGCGTCTGTCTGTCGTCTTCGGTTGCGTCACAGGCAGGCCAATCGATCAGACCTGGGCTTAACGAGGCTTAACGAGACCTCTTGTTGCTCAGCGATCCCAGTTGTATTGGTTGGCGTAGGCAGATTATTGGACCCAGTTGAGAATCAGACTCAACAGCGTGTGGTTGGTAAGTGGAATCCACAGGAGCCGTTGGTTTTGAGCAGCAGTGAGCTTTTTACGGAAATAGTGTACTTAAGTATTCGGTATCTCTGACAATCAAGGAGCGGGTTTTATACTTGGATTTTATCTTGGTTTAGTACAAGCTACTCATCGTAGGTAGTCCGAAGAGAAAACGTCTAAGCTTGTAGCCGTTGGAGGCTCAAACATGACTTTTATATTGGATTAACGAACTATAGGAGCGAGCCAATACCACTGACACCCTGACCTGACGTCATCAGCTGGGCCCGTTCATCTTCCCGAACGTCATCGGGACGTCAGCTAACGTCATCGGAGCGTCACCGACCGTCAGCGGCCGTCGCGGCACGTTCGGGAGTGATGACGCCGCCGTCATCGCGAGCGGACCTCGAAGCCGTGTGTTATGTGCGTCTAGTATACGTCTGCGGCGCGGCACTGCGCCGTCGGTACAGAACGCGCACGTGGCCGTCCGGGCAGCAGCGCGCGCGGGCGCTATTAATACGCCCGGGGCATGGTTGGTGGGTGACGCGGCGCGGCGACGGGTGTCGGTCGGCGGAGGCGGCGGAGGCGGCGGCGGCGTGGCAGTGTGTGTCGGCGGGTCGCGACGGAGGTGGTGCGGCGCGGAGGGTGTCTGGCGGCAGCACACGGCTCTGAGCTCCGGGCACGGGGTGTCTGAGAGGCTCCGCCTGGCTCTGAGGTCCTACACGCGGGGTGTCCAGAGGCACCGCTCGGCTCTGAGGTCCAGCGCGCGGGGTGTCCAGAGGCACCGCTCGGCTCTAAGGTCCGGGTGCGGAGTGTCCAGAGGCACCGCTCGGCTCTAAGGTCCGGGTGCGGGGTGTCCAGAGGCGGCTGTGGTGATGGAGCGGGACCGGTGGCGGCGGCGGGACCGGCCTCGCGAGGAGGAGCGCCGCTCGGCCGGCTCCTCAGTCTCCCTCTCCTCGTCCAGCATGGCCATCAAGCTGTGGAAGTGCTACCAGAGCCGCGTCACCTCAGGTGTGTGCCAGCGACGGGCGCCCCCTGGATGGCAGGCAGCCCGCACCGCTTTCGGCGAAAATAGACTTAAAGGGACATTCTCACCTTAACATTATATTTGAGTTGTGATAGTCATATTGATGGCCAGGCCGTGAATTATGTATAGCATCAGTTTAAACAACCGCAATGGTCTAATAAAGAAGATATTGGAGTTACGTTTGGACATATTCTGCAAATACTTAGGCCCATGTATATTGGTATTGAGCCTTAGAGCTGGTGACGTCATTAAACCTTCTTCACGGATATTCGTTGGATGTTTTGTCGGCCACATAGTTTGGTAGCATTAATATTTATCTGGTGTCTTCATATAACGTCACAAAACCAAGTTTCCGGTCAAAAGTAAAAGTTGAATATCTTCTAAGATAACCTTTTTTCGGGAAAAAAGTTATCAGACATGTTCAGCTGACCTCGCCTGATATTTTGCATACAACCAAGTGTGATTTGATGAATTAAATAAAGGTGGCTATGCTCAGTTAACCGTAAGAATAATTAGCTTTGTACTAAGTCACTCCTACGGGGATAATCGATCCTGGACAATCACTCACGATGTGACCAATCGTGACGAATCAACATTGAACATGCATTAAGGCCATCTAGGACAGACTGATGGCTGGCTTGTATGGCCCTCCGTGATATTTTGAGCCTGTTTGGATTCGATAAACGGATCCCACGATCAGGTCTGGTCCGGTTGGATCTGGATTCTGGCTTCTGAGAATTATACATGTGTGAAAAGTATGTTGATGAATGCAGAGATCCCTGGTTCGCCTCTCAAAATTTGTAAACAAATCGAACACATTGTATCTTGTGACCCTGGCCTGTCGGGTCGTTCATAGGGAGGAGCGATAAATCGACTGTGAGGTTTTATCTCGGGGTTCTGTCAGATGCGAAATATGTTGCTCGATGTCATCAAAGATCATCTGTTTTCTCTCAAGACTCGTGTCGCGGGCCCAAATGACCGAAGCAGTTGTCGCTTCCTAAAACCTCAACAAACAGTCAATGCTTGTCGCCTTATGATCTTGTTGATGTGCAAACTTCGTTTCTTTTTTAACGCCTCCTTACCCTTTCACACTACACTCGGAATAACCTTTTATATTGGTGTTTTTATTGCAAATATAGATATGTACATTGTACATCACCTGTACTTCGCGGAGCCTTGTTGTATTTTATCTTGAGGTTTGCCGTAATTGCTGGGCTCCGGTGTTTGGTCTGGTTCACTTCAGCTCAGATCAGTTCGGTTTGTTGACGAGTCATATTCTGCCAGCGGGACGATTAATATGCGTCTAGTCCAGGGCACGCTTGGCGACGAGTATGCAATATGCATAACCATAGATAACAGTAGACCTGGAGTTGACACAAAAATCAGGCCGCTGCAGTAAGGGGCCGAATTTGTATTGCCGTAATGTTATTGAGAGTTTTGCGAATGTAAACTATGCCACCCGAAGTTGGTGTTACAGCGTTGTATTCAAACGTTTGTTTTTAGCCTTTATTTTGATAAATATTAATATATTTTTGGTAGGTAATGATTAAAATTCATTACGCTTTTCAGCTATATAATTTTGTAGCGCTTGGCAATCTGTGGTGATGATGTTATGACGGTGTAAACATAACAATATTATACAATTATTGGTATTTATATCACAGTTGTGATTTAGCACAAAAATATTAACATAAAACTTTATACTTTACATTTATTATAAAGACGGTACATTTCTCTTCCAAATTACGTTTGTTTGATCTGTTCATGTCCCATAGGTTCGAAGCAGTAATTGCAATCGTGAAAAACGTCATAACACCACAAATTTGCGTTTATGTTGCGATTATTTTTGCACTCACCGCGCGCTAATATATGAATCGCACTGCATACGCTAGCCCATTAATTTCTCTACACGTCTGTGTTTGTCGCATGCTGGTCAGAGTATTGGTTGCCAAAATATTAAACTGGGATGGCATCCATATTTATCGACTTCGCGATGGTACAATTCCTTTTTCGACCCTCTACTGCAGCGACCTGATTTAGTGTCAAATCCAGGTCTACTGTTATCTAAGCTAAAAGTCATTTCCCACACGTTGACGGTAATGTAAAAACAAATTTGGATATATGATAATAAAGAGTGATTCATGACATTTGTACTAAGTGTTACCATAAAAAAGGAACTAAGTGTGACCACGAAATAATGATGTAAAGAATGCAATATAAGAAATCTCGCTGATCGCGGCGTAGCCCCACGGGAGCAGGGTCTGCGCAGTCTTCACGTCTGAATCGTAGACTTCCTTCCGCAGCCAGGGCCTGGGGGGACTAATTTTTTACCGTGCCGTCGGCGGCAGCGGCGGCGGCGGCGGTGGTGATATATAATCAGGTATCAGTAAATATCGTGTTGTAGTCCAACTCCCCAGCCGTTCACTAACATCACGATGCTGATGCTGGTTTCCACCGAACGGCAGCGGACTCGTTCCAGAAGGCGTTGCCACCTCATCTTGACGACGCCGAACGCCCGCTCCACCACGCACCGAGTGATGGCGTCACTGTTGAACCTGGGACGTCGCATGATCGCAACATATATTGATTGTAATGGAAGCATTCAGGTTGTTGATGCAAATGAGAATTGTTTTATGAACGCACCGAATAAGATATCTCACGGCGATCAGAATATACGCACATGAGTAGCAGCCAAGTCAATAGCCATTTCAATCACGTATATTTGGGCAATCCCGGATAAACTCCAGGCTATTACTACCCATCGTCAACAGATAAATCCTAGGTT